>JARJEC010119479.1:0-10610 GCA_030264575.1 Tachinus sp. AB-2021
TTTATTATGTAGTGTACACATAGACACGCGCCACATGACCATTAGACGGCTCCTCACGGAATCGTTTCCGAACGTAGCTGTTGACAGTAATACCTGCTCAAGCTGTCGCCCACATAACGCGTATTACAACAGAAATTAGGGATTTAGCCACAGAAGTTCAATATTACAAACGTTCAAGGCCAAATCTAAAGCCACGGCCACTGCTAAATTTCCATAAATGGGCATATAATAACTCTAGTATTTAACTCGCTAATGTTAAATCAAAATTTATTACTAAATCGGTTCCATAAGACATTTATTTTTTAATTTTGTTTTCGGATTTCTATTCAGAAAAAAGTTTAAATTTATTTAAATTATAACAATATACTATAAATTATACAAATGCTTTCATGTTACTTACATTTTAAATATTTAATTGAAGGTGTCCACACCAATTTTTATTGTAGTGTGGAAACTGAAATAATCAACAAAATATATCTTTGTTGATTATTTATAAAAAACATAAAAATTAAGAAATTCAGATTCAACGCAGAGATTATTTTATATAAAATATAAAACATTCTCCATTATATTGCTATATTATAGCAAAAAAAGATCAGCCTCCTGATTAAAATTATAAAAATAACATAATTAGCGGAAACCAGTTTTATTTCGGCCACGCTTTGAAATTGCTATTGAAATTTGAAGCAACTTTTGTGGAATCATTTCATTCATAAGTAATAGATTGTTCTGAGAGAGAGAGAGAGAGAGAGAGAGAACGCGTGAGCAGGCTCAAAAAATTAGATTATGTATAAGAGATGGAAAATATAAGACGTGGATTCCCCAAAATTAAGACCAAAATGTGAAATATCAATAGATGCTATTGTCAATCGATATCTGTATACGGCAAAAAATATTTATATTTTTTTTAGTTACCATAAGCTACATGTAAGTTTAGTATTTAAAAAATAATAAAATAAATTAACAATATATGACAACAACTCATTTTCAACATTAGAAGTCATAATCTGGGTGAATTCTATAATATTTACGCTGCAATTAAACAAGAAAAGTATTTTATTTATCTTAGTAACAAACTATAAATTATTTCAACATATAGACTGCCATTATCAATAAAATTAATAACCTATATGTTGAAATAATTATTTGATATGTTAAAATAAAATAAATAAAATATTTTTTTATACATATAATTGTAGAGTGTTCATTCTTTTATATTTTTCATAATAAACAAACTATAATTGGTCCATATTCCTACCACACGTTTCAAAAGTTTCACTTTTATATTGTGCTTGTATAAGTGTGCAAAACACAAAGTTTTTGTTTTATTTTGATGTATTACTAATTTGATATTTTACATAATATAATAAATAAAGCATGTTTAAGCAATTAGTTACATTTATCGCTTTAATTAATGCGAGCTTGAACTGTGGACGAATTTAATAATGTATTAGGTATAGATTAAAAGAAATATATACAGTGTTTGGTTCTTGCGTGTGAAAGATTTAAAATAAATTAATTAAGTTAATCTGGTGGTGTATGGCAACGAATAATTTATCAACATCACAATAAAATGTTAATATAAGCGAAAACAAACCGACTTCGCTTAATTTTCTTTATCGCATAACAATCGCATAGGTCTTATTAACGCTTTATATAAAAATATAAATTCATTTTTCATTGCCATATGTTCAACTAAAAAATTTTCACCTAAATATATGCCAACAGTTAATAGCCTTATGTTGCATGTAAACCGCAGAGAATATGGTGCATGTAACAATTACTAATTGTTAACTGCAAAATTTGCAATTTGACAGAACTTTGTGTCAACGTTATAATCAACGAATTTATCTACCAGGTCGTTATGTAAACGAACAACATATAATCTGTTACCTATAATGAAATAAATAGATTTCATTAACTCCATTTGTGTAGAAAATATCATATTATATAATAACTCAAACATGCAATTCATTTGGGAAAAATACTCAACTGATATATTTGATTTTGGTAAATTACATGTCCGTTTATAAAACTAATGACACATGATGTTGGTCATGTAAAATTAATTTCAAATTATTTTTGTTCCGTGCAATTGCTTTGCATACATACTGCATAGTCAGAGCAGATTTTCATTCACATAATGCATTGGTTTAATTGTTAAAAATTAATTGAAATTGAATTATTTATCTTTAAATATTTACATATTTTTCACATTTGATATATTTAACTATAATAAATACATATGCAAATAATATTAATATAATTGTTAGAACACAAAAATAAAAATAAAATTATTTTAAAAAAATATCTGTTATCATATTAGTAAATATTTAATAATTTTTGATTGTATGTATTTAATTTAAAATAAAGTAATATTATTGATCTTTATAAGCATCAGGTCTAGACTAAATAATTACATTTCTTCGATATTTAATTAAACGTGTAATTGATTTTACCTGTGTACTTTAATCTAAACATTTTTTGTTCCAATCTTATAAAAACTGGTACAAATAATTAGAGGTCTTTTACAAAAAAATACTTTATCTGCTAATAGTCCTGTTTGAAATACAAATATACAGTGCTTTCGAAAAATAATGTTTAAATTCGGTAAAAATTGTAAGTAAGTACGTAACTTAAATTTTTTTAAATAGTTTTCAATTTTCTGCCATTTTGGTTTTCTGTCAAAAATCAAAATTTAAATAATCTTTCTGTTATTATTCGCAATTTATAAAATACCTTTTTAGTAAATTAATCTTTTTAAAAAGTGTTATTTAATTAATCGCAATTTTTAGTTATAAATAACAAATTAATTTTTGTTAATTTTTCTCTTACAATCGCAACTATTTTTTATTCTAATTAATATTTCTCTATTAATTCCATTATAAATTGCATTTTTGTAAGCTTAAGTATAAACTTTAGTTTTATTTTTTTACTGCTGTTTGTCTTGTCCAACGTCATTCCGGATATTTCAGTTACAGTCACCTCCAACGTTATTCCGGATATGCTTCACGTGAGTTCCCAAATAAATACGAGGCCAGTCCAGCCCCGATATAAGTAACGCAAACGGAGTTATCGGATGCAGAAGATGAATAGTCAGGACTAATGGATTGTTATGCACTAAAAACATTATCATAATCTTAGCATCTGTCATCACATATCATTTTATTAATTATTTATGTTTTTTGTTTATATTTGTTATATTTCTGTATAACCTGTTCTTTATTGTTTTATTTTATACTTTTTATAGATATAGTATAAGTGCTAAATTGTTATAAATCGGCAGCCCAAATAATTCTAAAAAGCGAAAAACAAAGAAAATGCCGCAATATGTTTTAACTGAAGAACAGTTTAGCCAACTGCTAAATCAAAATCTAAATGTTGCAATTCCGACTACTCCAATACGATCGAAAAGCTTTTTCAATTACAGCGCAAGATTTGATAGAGAACGAGTCAAGTTGCTAGCTTTATAAGAAGAATTTCAATTTATCGACAAATTAAAAACATCTGCAGTGCAGTTGCACTTGCTGGGATAACGCTTCTGTTTGAGAAAGATGCGGCAGTTTAGTGGTCCACGCTAATATAACCACATTTGCAGAAGCACCGACTATTTTGTAAGAAGCCTTTGCTCCTAAACGATCGGCACATGTAGTACTACAAGATTTCTTTTCAACAAAACAGGAAGAACCCACAGCCACACTAATTTATAACGGCAAAAACAGCAGTATGGCAGAAATAGTTGATCACCAACTACCCAAAGCATTTCAAATTAACATTCACTATTGCACTATCGTATAAAAGAGAAAATGCCACAAAGTGGTATACAAAACTTCCGAACCTTGCTCCATAGATCTCGTGAAGTAGAAAACGCGTTTCTTGAAAAGAAAAGTTATTACTATGCAACTGCAAGTTATGGAATAAGATTGCAATGCAGATGTTTCGGTCATACTTTCAATGAATGCAGGAAAAAGAAAATAACGGTCGATAAACTTAATTTGCTCCAAAATTTTCATCTTGTGGTTGTAGGAAAATGATAGGGCTCTTGCATTGTGTTACCTTAATGTAGCTGAAAACGCCCGAGCTAGTCCTATGGTAACAATTAATTCAGGACTCATCAGAGGAACCTCATTCTAGAATTTGTGAGCAAAGAAGACAAGCATTGCGTCGGCTTCTTACTAGAAGCAATTGAGGCAAAAAAATCATCACATTGTGTCAATATTGGAAGACAACAAATTTGCTGATGAAAACACACAAAGTCGTCAAATACTGGCCACTACTGTAAACATAACGCTACAAGATCACAGCATACCTACGACATTCATCGTTCTTTAAAAAGTATACATAACACAATATTGGGCATTAAATTTAACAAAAATAATTTAATAATCTTCCTCAACCGACAGAAGTTTTTGGGTAAACCCAATAAACAATATTCATTCAATAGCTCCAATAGAAATCTCCACAGTAAAAGAAGCAAAGTAAAGTACGATTTATTTGGCAATTACGATAATAGTTCAATTTTGACACCTGAAAAGTGGATCAGTTTGGACCACAATTGCCCAGAATGGAAGAAAAAAAAATTGCCGTATCCAGCAAACGAAAGTTACCGAATGCCAGTGATTTTATGTCCTTGGACTTCAACGCCAAACAAGCCTAAGAAAGGAATCTATTCTCCCAATTTCATAAGCAAAAATCTAATATAAACTGATAACATCCAAATTATCTTAAAATAAATATCTTCAGAGTAAATGCAGTGCAAGTCCTTTTTAGGAATGAAGATACTCCACTTGTGTGTAATGAAAAAAGTGAATTAACGAACAGCATTCTCAGCAAATATGCCGCTGTATTCGACAATCATGGTCCACCTACTCCAATGGCCAAGCACCGTATCAATACTTTCGAACATCCTGCCATTGCAGTCCTGCCATATCTTTTCTACGACAGAGCAATTTGCAAAAGGAAATCGACTCGTATTTGTATTGATTAAAGTCGTCTAAACGCAATTACGGTATATGGTGTATATTTCTTGGCCAGGATAGATGATCTATCACAAGCTACCCAAACTTTATATCAACTGTCGAACTTCGAATAGGTTATTGGCAGATTCCTGTACATAAAAAAGAATAAGGCAAAAACTGGATTTGTCACTCCTTAGTACATATTTATTTAAACGAATGCAGTTTGAATTAAGAAACGCTCAAGGAACGTTTCAATAAATTGTGGATCGATTTAGGAGAGAGTTGCCAGCAGCACATTAAATCCCTCCATACACGGAGCGGCAAGCCTCACAGTTCCGCCTGCGCAGGCCGCCGGGCGTCTGGTGGTCGGAACGCGTGTGAGCTTCGGCGGGTTTGCTTGAACGGGCGGCCTGTGAGGAGTGCTGGAGCGTGTATGGAGGCCATAGATTCGTTACTTTGTATGTTTTTGCCGTACACTGTTTTTAGTTCAAGAAACGGTTACAACTTGTGTCGCCAACAGCAGTGAGCATGCGCGTTGCAATATTGCGGCGCCAAATTTAAAACTGTGTCGAATCTTTCCATTAGTTGCACTAGCGCCTCATACAACTGCTTCCTCAAGTAAAAGTTTCACGAAACCACACCGCCCACTCTATGAGTTCTTCTTGGAATTTGCTTATTCAACCCAACATTGTAATTATAAAAATATAAAATTTACTCACAAAATGCTTATAAATAGATTATTGCCACCCTGTATAACATAAACCCAACTAAGGTTATTCGTGCTATTCTAATATAATTGATATAGTCTATAATTTCTAATTTAGATTTATTAATCCAGCTAATTTTATATCTATCAATATGCAGCGTTTTATAAAAAACAAATATATTTAATTCCAACAATGATTAATTTTGAGTGCTCAATTGATCGTATAAATTTACAATTAATTTCCCTAAAATCTACATATCTGAATAACTCCGATGATTCCCAAACAGTCGATGCAATTTATATTAATGCTATCTTTTATATTTTCCAAATAAATAAAATCAATCAATATGAATTATGGTTCAGATTAGAAAATAATTGTCTGCAATAGAAATAAATCAATCATTTTTTGTATAAAGTTTTTAAACATGCAGCAGGTAAAGGTCGGCCAACTGCGATAAACCGCTTTATTTCAATAAATCCGTGAAATGAGTCTACGTGTGGACAAACATTTATATCAATCCATCAAGTCAGTTGTCAGAATATGTATATAATATGCAAAAGTGTTATAGAGAAATTTTACGTGCATCATAATCATCTTTTTTAATTAACTCCATCTAATAAGCGTAATTTAATATATGCACGCATTTATTATTGATTGCAAGTCTATATAAAAATCTTCAACAATGAAATAAGTGAAGTGAGACAGTAAACAAGAATTTCTACGCACTTGAGGGAATCTGCCGCCATGGCAACTGCCGCATTTCAAATATAACTCCCAAGTACTTGTTGTAAGTATAAGTATTGCTGCACAGATACATATCTGGATAATTTAATCTTTAACCGAACTCTGTGGAAATATTTGATTGTACGCATCAACGGCTATGTATCAGTACATATTTGCAGGGGCACCACTCGATAACTTTATTGTAGGTTGCTACTGACCTGGAAGTTATACATATGTACTGTGTTGTAACTAATGATACGCATATTCTCTGCACATACAGTGTTATCGCAGAATATCGATGCCAATGGGTAATAAATTTCAACGTAAAAAATATACCAGAATGGATATATCAGCTCGATCAGTAAAAATAAAATAGTTTGATACATTGTCCATAGAATTAAATTTTTGTTTATGCTCAATTGAATTCACCAAACAAATAAATAGTAAAAACAGCCTAGAATGTACATTTACTTTAATGAAAAATTTGCCTTAACAATTTTTATTAATCTATGGTGGAAGTTAAATAATACTTTAATAATTGTATCAGTTTTTATTATAGCATCATTTTCGATTATGACATTGTTTTGATTTGTTGACAGTCCCTCATACAAGCAGTTGATTTGTTTAACGAACCGTTGACCTGCACAACACGGCCATTTGACATGATAAAGATATTATTAAACAACAAAGGCTGCATGCACATGATTAATTCAATTGAACCAGTTTAAAGTTTAGAATATTATAAATATTTGTTGTTATTTTCTTACTTGGAATAAATTGTAGGAGCGCAGTAATATAGCGTTATAGTGCAAAAAGCACGCCTAACTAGCTAAATAATAATTATAGAAAATTCATATGTTTGATATTTTAAATTTTTGCTATTTTGCGTATTATTGCATACATTATTTTAAGCCTTTTTAAAACTTTTTAAATTTCTATAGCGTCATCTATCTCAATTCTACTAATTGATTTTACATCTGCTCTCTTTTTCTTGAATGCACTAATTATAATAAAATTATACTTATCAATTTAATAGTCGGAAAGTGTTTTGCATTACTGTTATTGTGATGATATAACACATAAATTAATTAAATCCAAAAATGCAGCTAAAAAAATTGTGTTCAGCACGGCCAAATTACTCTATGCTGTTTTCGCCTGACAAGTCCAGCAAGAAACACAATTATAGATAAACGTTCAGAGCAGATAGAAATTATAATTGTAAAATAAAAAGTCAAGTATATTTTTTGTATTCTGTAATTTAAAACTTCAATTATCTAAATAAATGCATAAAATTAAAACACGTAGAAAACGTGAGAATAGGCAAAATAAAAAGAAGCCACTTGTAAAATTTCAATAGTTATGCAAATAATAAGGAGAATTTAATAATAAACATAGAATATGTCTACTTTTCATTATTTTATTTGTTTTATAAATGTGTACAGTCTAATTAGTGCTGTATGAAAGAATAATAAAAATGTATTTATCTGTCATTATATAGTACAATGCAAATGATTAAAATCGTCAATATAATATGAACATCAATTATAATTAAGTGACATGTTTAGAGAACAATATTATAAATAAACACAGAAAGCACATTATCAATAACCTATAATCAATAGCGTAAAAATATTAAAACTAATGCTACCTTGTAATATATTTAGTATTTGAAAATATAATCTGATTGCTATAACCATTCATATTCTGATAATTAAAATTGTTTATGGACCATACTTTAATGTATAAGATTCAAAATTCATTTCTCCGATTTATAAAAAAAATAAATGGAGTTCACATATCTTCACCCTTGATATTTATTCAGACTATACATACTTTCAATATTTATTTATTTTTTATAATTTGTTTTGATATTTATTTGTTGTATTATCTGTTTTTTAATTATTTATTGTTTATTGTTTTATAAACACAATATACAGAATTTTTTTTAATAATTTAAAAATGTAATGTTTAATGTTAAAAATACAATTGTAAATATTTATACCATCTTTCAAAAAGAATCAAATTGCTACTATAATATGATTTAAGTTCTGAAATGGTCGTTTCAAGCGTTTGTAAACTACTCAAAGCGTTGAACATAAACACTTGTTTACGGTTTATGCTGCTGTTAAAATAAATTATTATTTTTTATTTCAGGTATTTATGTATCCAACGCTACTTAAAATCATTAAATGCAATAAAAACAACAGTTATTTTATATACCCATGCATACATCTATTATGAGGTCAAACAAATACATTAAAAATCAGATTAGGAAAATTTACAGGCATTAATTGAAAATCGTTATATTAAAAATGTGTCTAATATAATTTATTATCCTGTTATATTGTTAGAAGTTCCGGAAGTTACTTTCAGAACTGATAATCGTTCGCGTGCTTTTCACAATTCTAGACAGATCTGCAATCCAGAAATACCTCAGATATTGGATGCGTAAACAGAAACAGAAACACATAAATCACTTGGGGCGATGTAACATATGCCTTGTAGATATATATCGGCAGTTTTTATGTCGCAAACCACAAAAGAATCGGTTTTATAGTAAAAGCTGCGATTTGTATACCTTACTAGCGAATTTATATTTATTTTATTTTGCCATTCCAAAAATCTTTTACTGTCTACTTTGAAATTCCAGCGATCTATAATATTAGATTTATAATACACCGGCACGTTAGATCAATTTACATGATATATGGTTATAATATGGATTCTGAGTTATTTTTGTAGCTAAATTATATAAGCCAAAACATGATTATTACATTCCATTTGAATGAATTGATTAATCTAATTTAATTCTAGTTTTAGCAAGCAAATTTTGCTTATTTATTATTTCTTATAATACTCGTATATAGCGCTAAGTACTCAATGACATTTAAAATCAGATGCAATATCAATTTATTCATTTGATATGGCAACGAAATTTATTTAATGACACACATTTTATAAAAAGGGTCATAGAAGCATATATTTTATCAATAGTTGTACAATATGCGAACGCTATAAAATATTTATTATCTCATAAAAAGTTTACTGTTACATCTTATACCCCCGCTAGCAATAGAATTTTTGAAAAGATATTATATCTAAGACTCAACAGAAAATGTCTACTAAAAACATAATAAATTCAGTAATCACATAATTTGACATATTAATTGAGTATTCTATAATTCTATTTTATTCGGTGTTTTTAAATATTAATATATTGTACAAATTAGGTTTTCTGCAAAAATTTTAATATGAAAATGTTGTCAGTTAAATATTTCGTAAGTAAAACTAACTTTATACCATATGTCGGCGAATGAATATAGCTAACCATTTCAACAACTTTGCTTCTACAGTAGTAATGTTCTTGTAATAAATTCATATTATAGAAAATTCCAAAGGGAATTAGTTGCTTTAACAATTAAATATGAATTTATGTAGTTAAATATGCATATGATAAAGTGTTTTTCTCTTTGTTTCTTGAGTAAATATTCATATAACGTAGGTATATTATTAAAATATGTAATAAGTTTTTAACAATACGTAATATTTACAAAAATCGTTTCTTGGTAAATATGTTAATAATAATATTAAACACAAATACTACTATTAATGACCAAATAAATTCATAATACTTGTATGATTGTGTTGTGTTTTTATGTAATTGATATTGAAAATAATGCAATAATGAATCAATAAAACTAACATACATAAATTCAAATAATGGTTCTACTTTAAAGATAGTAGATATATTTTTACAAGCGAACAATATTCATTTCACTTTGGAGCCTATACAAGTAAATGCTGATCGAAAAAAATTTGACAAACTTTGTAATCATTTATTACTACATGAAGTAATGTCGTGGTAATTATTAAATAATTACCATATTTTAATTTCAACTTAGGTTCCATTTGATAATTTAATCGCAAATAAATTATTTGCGTTATTCGTATGTCAGTGTGTATTGCGCTCTCTTAGCACAATACTTGACATACACAAAACCATATATTTGTAAGCATATAAATAATGTAATAAATGATTTCAAAAATTCACTTCGACCGGCAGTAGGTACTTAACATCCGTTACCTGTCTCGGTGGCGCAATTGGCTCGTATTAGACATGTAATCTGAGGGATGTGGGTTGAAGCACCAGCAGATGTGAATTTTCGAAATCATTTAATAGTTCATGGAGTAATGGCATGGTCATTATTTAATAATTACAATA
>JARJEC010119501.1:0-14000 GCA_030264575.1 Tachinus sp. AB-2021
TATTATATATATATATATATATATATATAATAATATTAATTTGTATATTTTTACTTTTCCCCCAATATAGGGAAAACTATTGGTTTCATACCAAAATTTTAAATTGAGATTTCAATGGAAATATAAGTTTTTTAGGTCACCGAGTCTAAAAAATTGGTTTTTAAAATCTATGTATATCTGTGTGTCACGCCTAACAGTTTTTAAGATTTTGATCTGTAATTTAGGGAATAGGTCAGAGGTAAGCTCTAATTGTGCCACCCAAAATTTTTTTCAGATTCGTTAAGTTGGCAACAGGTGTTGGTCAATTTTCTTTCAACAACCGCCTTAAACGGCCTTGATTTTAACAGAATAACAGATGAAAGATAGTTGCTCAATACCATGATAATTTAACCCTATAAATTGAATCAAATTAGTTTTAGGTGGATATTTTAATACGTAATCTATAAAAACATTAGAAATGTCAAAAAGAAAAGTTTTGCCAATTTATAAGAAAACTAAGCCCACGTGATCAATATCAGTCAGTGTCAAAACCCGCGAAATACGAAAATATAAATAAAATGATCGGCGGTCCCAAGGAGAGAGAAACTCGCTCACTCTGTACATAAATATGTACATTTGTATGTGAATTCAGACCACTGACAGTGACGGTGATGCTGATGTTACCGCGTGACAGCCAATTTATCGCAGCTCGATAGCATAGATGTTTACACATCAAAATGGTTAGGAATGTCGGTATTGTTAGTAAATACAATGAAGTATGCTATTTAAAGAACTGTGTAGTACTTCACTTTATTGGTTCACAGTAGCGCCACCTATTTGGTTGTCCTGCCATTAAAAAGTCCTTCGGACGGACGTACAGACATTTTTTTACTCCCATTATTTTTTTGCATTTCTTGACTTCTTCTCCGAAGAATGGAACGTGGGGAACTAAAAATTATATAAAATTGTGCCAAGAGCAGTGTGCCTAACAGCCCGACCGGATCCACCTTGAATTTAAAACAATTGTTTTTAACGTAAAGAACTGAATGACTCTTCGTCATAGCATACGCCAATGAATTCTTTACTGACGTAACTGATACGACCGCGTTATGCACATTTTCCACCAAGCCGGTAAAGCAGTAACACTGCAACTCTAGTAAAACTCTTGTAAAATGCAACAATTTTGCAACTTGTGTGAATCGCAACTGTCGAGTTCTGTTTTTTCTTTCCCGATCGGAAGCGGTCATATTAAAAGGTTTTGATATCTTTCTTAACTCAGTTCGTCCCCTGGAGGTGAGCGAGTTGTGTTTTTGTTTTATATTTCTATTTCGTGCGTTTGTATTGGTGGTTAAGTAAATGTTGGGCCAGTTGAAGCGAACTGAACACAACAAAACCCAGTCTGCTTGCTGGAAATTGTTGCACAGTGTTTCTGTTTTCGAGTTGCTTATGAACATCAACTCAACTAGAGTCGGTTTGGGGAAAATCCGCCTTTATAGCGGTCAAGTGAGGCAAATGGAGTTTATTGCGCAACCCGCCGCGTGTACTGCTAACTATCTTTGCTTAACTTATTAGATCTTATGAGTGATCACTTTATGAAATAGAAGCGCACTATAATGCAATATACAAAGCCCTAACGCTATCGCTTGCTTTTGCTTAACTTTTAATGCGACGAATGCATAGCTAAGCGGTCTTTTAGTTACGTCAGTATAGAGTTCACTCGTATACACTGACGATATCAATACCCTTGCAATTGGGAACTACTGGCCAACTGTATCTACGTAATGCAGATTGCACTAAACACCGCAGAGCGGAAAGGAGAGATATATAAAAATAGTATATTTCAAACCCAGGTAAGAAGTGCTCTCTTGCAGACTGCGGGCAAAACTGCCCAAGGTCTGCAAGTGCACTTTCTTAGCAAGGTTTGAATACTAATTTTCTGCAACCGGCAGAATTTTGTTATAGAAAAGGAAAAAAGATTTGTATTTCTTTCTGACTGGCAAATATCATAAAAATCACATGATTTACATTTGTCCCTAGGTGAGAAAAGTGAACTTTCTCACCTCAATTAAGGTGCTCATAGCCTAACCGGTTGTGAAAAAAAGTAATATTATTGGTGAACTCGTGTAAAACGTGATAGTCCCTTTTACATGACGACGTAACTTGTGATGTAAGTTGTAATATTACCAATATTGCCAAATACAATTTTCGATATATTAGCAGTAATGTTACAGCAGGTATTATTACCGTTATTGGTAACATTGTTGATATTTTCTTACTATGTCATCGATGAGTGTCCAAAATACACAATAGAGTATTTTTAACATATTATTCTATAACATAAATAAATGTTTGTAGTTGAGTTGGTAAGGGCCTATATAAACTACGGATGTTATATGTCGATTAAATGTCTTGCAACATCCACAGAAGTCTTTAATTGAACCAAATTTTGGTAATATATTTACGGTAATTAATCCTTCATCACGTACGGAACCCTCGTACAGGGTGCAAGATATCCTGATAACTACAAGTACTAAGTTTTCCTAACTTAGTACTTGTAGTATGGACATTGGCATGTTTACTGATAAAGGAAGCGATGAAAACGAAGCAGCTATGGAAGTAGGTACTACTCACACTACCGACTCTTCATTTATATGGGACAAACCGCGTACGGACTACAGATAAAAGAACGTATTTACAGGCCGACCTTAACAAGCAAGTTGGTGAAAGACAAATATCTAATAGTGAAGACAGAAACTATGAAAGATCTTAAAGAAAAGAGAGCATAAGGTAAAGAAACATCCGGTATATGGAGAAAAATATAAGAATGGCAAATGAACTGGCATATATGAAGGCAAAAATGGAAAAAGCAAATGACTATATTTTTAGTCCAATATACCTTTGTTTGCTATGCAGAGGTGACCTCCATTGAGTGGTATGCCAGGAACATAATAGTCAGGACTGCATTCTAATACGACTGATTAAATTAATATCTTGCTAGTTTGATCGGGGTGTTATGGAGAGTAGTGTGGTAGGGATAGTTTCTTTCTAACAATACAATGGGGAAGTTTTTTTATTATAATTAACAAATAGCTGCAATGCATTGGTCGAAGGAGCAACACTCGTTTGCGATGGAGCCTTACTTTTTTAATGATCGATCAATTGTTGCTGTGCAAGGTGCATTTCGTGTGCAATTTAATATTATTCACTCAATTCTGCGTTATAGTTGGCAATTGGCACTCAAACATGCTGCTGCACTTCGATATTTTTATAGCTTTGTGAGGCGAATTCTCCATGTTGACTTCCATTCCTACTCGCACAAATTTTTATGTGGTGCATAAACTTACAGGACGCAATTTTGTTAACTGGAAAAATGTATGTAAAGCTTTTAACGTAGTCAGTGTGCTCGCCCGATATCTTCTATGGCTGCTTTTTGTGGGATATCTGAAATCCATAAAAGAACTAACTCACTTGAAGAAAAAATATTCGCCAAGCAATAACGGGCATAGGCATCCATATGATCGAAAAGATCGACCAAAACTTTAAACATAGGCTAACTCATTGTATTGGCAATAAAGGGATGAATTGAAATTTCCAATTATGTAGAAATTTAATTTTTTTTTCATTTTGGTGATCAAATGTTGATCATTTTTTAACTCAAACTAGTGACTAAAATAATGGTTTTGATCACAAGTGGTTAAAAAATGCAATACCAGCATAGGTAATAGCTATTTTTGGTACAAGTGAGTAAAGTGCAGCAGTTAATCACGAGTCATAGCTGGGCGCACGAGCCCCACAGCGGTGAGTGCCTCAATTAAGCAAGTGATCGAAACATGAATTAGACATCACAATTGGAGAATTGATAAATTGAATAACTTTATTATAATAATTATTACATATTTATGTTCTATAAAGGCAATCGATCGCATTAAATATGGAAATTATTGACATTGTGGTCACACTATAACCACAATGTCAAATGTATGTATTTTTTTCATTTCTGTGCAAAATATGCAAGCAAAATGTTTTCCAATGTCTTTTTTACTTTATATGCATTACACAAAATTATAGCAACTGTGTAACAACAACAACATTTTTAATTAATTCTATTTTGAAGTGTTGGTTGCTAGTATACTGTCTGGTGTATTGGTGTTATGTTAAATCAAATTGTTACTTTTAAAGATGCATACCCTAGAATACGCATTATAATAAATCCAATACCAACAACATCAAATCTTGACATTAACAAAATATTGATTGATTCAATCTTATATGTATCATTAGTTAAAATTTATAGAAGCACAAAATGCAATCCTCGATTTGTTGCCTCAGAAATCTAAATGTTTTAAATTTAAAATAACAAAGTTATAATTTCCGGCGTTTTTTTTAAACAGCCTGTATAAATTTATTATCACACCACCTGTTTTTATTTCATTCGTAGCCCATTAAATACATTCTTAATTAATGCGCGTTGCATGGTAAGTATATTATTACAAAATTCAATATAATATTAATACAATATAAATAATTGTTTGAATTCTTAAGGGGCATCATGACATATGTTAAATTTAACAAATCTCAATTATGTCATGTGCCGCCTTAAATTTATTATTTTATAATATGTACATTTTAAAATAAGTTGATAATTAATCAACAGATTTTCGTAAATAAAACGTAAATAATTTATGTAAAATTTGCATGTTTTTTAAATGGAAAATTTGCGTAAAATTTACCTTTATTTTACGTACATTTAAAAACGTAAATGTAGTATACTTTATTGATGTAAATTTTCATATAATATTTTATGTTTTATTGGCGGACATTTTATGCAAATAAAACATAACAAACCGCGTAAATAAAACGTGTCATGAAACGTTTAATTTCATAGTTTAAGTTTTAAAACGTAATGTGTTATGTGGGTAGCTTTATTAAAATAAATAAAATTGGAAAAAAAATCAGGTATAGTACACAGGAGAAAAGTGGTTTGATCACTTGTCTAATTGGGACAATCACCGCAGCGCGGCTTGTGCGCCCAATTGTTAGACTCGTAATTAAATGAAGCACTTCACTCACTTGTACTGAAAATAGCTTATCTATTTTATTTTTATTCACTTTTAAAATTAGCAAGTTTTGTTGCCTTACTCTGTATTGCGATTGCCATTAATAAGATCCAAACTAGTTTTGGCATGCAGAGACAGTCTAGAGATATTTACCAAAAATAACAGAGTACACCTTATTTTGAGAGCGAAGGACCAAGGCTTCGAAAGGAATCTTAATTGAGACGGACAAGCTTACCAAAAAGGAAACAATTGCAGTGCCAGAACACAGCCGCCTATGAAAAACTCGTCAAGGGATCAATCATATAAGATTACTCTTAACATGACCAACACACAATACTGAATACTATATTGCAATGCAACCGCAATAATCGCTATGTGAACGACTAAATTGTATTACAATACAACTGCAGTACACCGTTGCACTGCAATTTCACTCATCTGTATATAAACGACTCTTAACTCATGTTTTACTTCAATAATACGTTTTGCTTTGCTTATCGTCGCGCTACGCTCATAAACCGATTTTTACATGTAGTAGTCGGGTAGCATAAAATCGATTAGTGGAAGTAAGATAGATTCATGTGACGATAAATTTGGACTTAAAAAAATTGCCCTTATTAAAGTTTTACTTCAAAAATTCTTAATTGCGGAAATCTAACCCGCTTTGCCACCACATTGATATTGGGTTATGTATCTGACACTGACAAATATTATTAATTAATTTGACAAAATTGTTTTAAAATGTTATAACTAAATATTGTTTCTTTATTAAGTATAAAGCAAACGAAAAACAGATTTATTACACAAATCTGGAGTATATCAAATAACATGCAACGACTAGCCAGCAGCCACTTACATAGGACACACCGGACCAGCTCTCCACCATAGAATTAAAGAACACACTTCCAATAACCAATCTTCAATCTTCTCCAAACGCCTACACCTATACAAACACAACTTCAAACACACACAAAACATCAAACTTCTACACAATTGCAAAAAAGGTTTAAAAATTACCATTTTAGAATCATTAGAAATAGACAAAATAAAAAATAATCCTAACATAATATGTCTCAATGAAAAAATAAACAATACACCTAAAAGTATACTTCTAGAGTTGAAAATAAAAACAACAAACGCAAATATCTATAATTAATGAATTATTCATATAGTTTTTTTTTCAATTTCCTATCGAACACATCAATGATCTGTAATCCGATCTCTATGAAATTATAAAGTTGAATGTTTTGTTTGACTTTATAATTATAGATCAGTTTTTTTATGGATAAGAAATCAATTTTAAAACATTAAAAAGAGCAGAATTTTGATTTGTTTCATTATTTTTATATTGAGTTATTTTGCAGATACTGGTAGCAACACAGCATACAAGAGGATGTAGTCCATACTGCTTTTACCTATATTGTCTTGATTATACATACCATAATATAAAAATTATTTTATTACCAAAATTTACATTTTATAAAATTAAAGACATGACACAAGACAATCACCAATATGCTGACAATGTACTCGTTTATTAAAATTTATTTATATTGAATAAATAGCAACTGCACCTGGCCCAATTCGTTTATCTGCGTGCATAGGATAAACATTTATTGTCAATGTATAAGATAAATCCAAACAATCTATAACTGCGGTATTTCTATTAGTACCAACTCTATTGACTACCTTTCCATCTACAAGAATGTCGTAACCTGTGACTTTTGGATCAATGCACTGTGTCCATTTAACTAATATACTTGTAGTAGCTAATCGTAATATATCAATTATTTGTATTGCGGGTTCATCTATAGAACATTTGCAGCTAGATTGTTGATTAGATGCAGGTGATGGTAACGATTTTGCTATTAATGTTCTATCAAAATCGGGCGCCCATTCTTTATTATTTGCGACGTTATTTAAGAAACCATCAAAAATTTTACTGGAAGCTCTAACTTTTAATTCATTTAGCATGGCTTCTATGAATCGATCTTTCATTTTACATTTGCTCAACATCATTTTTAATGCATACTCCATGTCCGCAGAAGTTGATTTAAATTCTGAAGCTTTCTTGTTAAAAGGCTCGGTTAAAATCTCTGCATGTTCACAAGAACATTGAATATCATTGATTACATTATTCAGTTGTGCAATGTAGGATTCATTTTGATTTTTATCGTTTTTATTTCTTTTTTCCTTATCTTTGTTTTTCTTCTGTTGGCATTCTAGAGGACATTTAAATCTTATATTGCATTTACAATCTTCACATACTTCGGCGATAGGAGCTAAAGCCTTTGATTTATCGTTCACGTAATTATTTGTTTTAGTTGGTTTACTTTTATCATTTATGTTGGACGTTTCAAGTTTGCATTGACATGATCTGCTTTTAGTCTTAACTTTTTCTGTAGTTACCATTTTATTTAATGGAGTTTGGTCATCACTACATTTTGATGTGCCTTGTTTCTGAGATTGATCAGTCAATTTAACTGGCAAACAGTCATCACAAGAATCGCCGACACTTGATTTAACGCCAGTTTTATTTTTTTCAGAACTTACGTTTGATGTAACTTCATTTTGAAATTGTTTTTGTTCGGATAATGTTTTTTCGCGATTGTCGTCAGAAATTTTCTTTTTTACATCTTTCAAAGGACAACCTTTACAAGCATCTTTATTAACATTTTCGCTGGCTTTAATTTTTTTATCACTTATTTTTGATTCATCTTTAAGTTGTTTAGATATTATTTCTTGATTGGGAATATTAGAAATAATTTCAGGTTGCTCTTTTACAATACGACTGTTGTCAGTTTTTATTTCCACAAAATCTGACGAGCACTCGACGCATGAATCGCCTTTACTTGATTTACTACTAGGTTTATCTATTTCTTTTTTTTCATCTACATTTTGTAATTGTTTTTTGTCTGGAGTATTACAAGTAACTTCGGTTTGATTAATCTTGTCGCGATTGTCATCAGAAATGTTCTTTTTCACATTATTTGATGGGCATACATCAATAAAAACATCTGCATTTGCAATGTCACTTAGTTTAATTTCTACATCACTTACTAATATTTCTTGTTCTTCGGTAATGTAGGAAATATTATCACCTGATAAAACTTGACGTTTTTTAATACTATTATTTGCTGAAACTTTACTATTGTCAGAATGTCTTATCTTGTCTATAAATGAGGGGCACTCATCACAAACATCACCTTCACTTATTTCTGAAGTATTTTCGGCATTGAACGCTTTTTGTTTAATAGTTAATCTTTCTTGATTGGAAAGATTGGAAGTATCACCAGATGGGCATTCATCACAAACGTCGCTGTTGCTTAGTTTAGTCATTTGACTTACGTTTGGGGTGGGTGGGACTTGTTTTGCTAGCACTTCTTGTTTTTCTGAAATATCGGTAATATTGTTACTTGTTGTAAATACTTCTAGTTTCTCAGTCACTTTTGAAATAGACGCAGCTACTACTATTTCATTATCTGGAATATTAGAAATGTTATCTGAAATTTTCGAAATATTCCCACTTGTCACAATTTTTTCATTGTCTAGATTATTGAAAACTTCATTTGCTACTGTTTCTTGTTGATTTTCGGGAACTTTAGATATATTGTCACCTGTTATTACATCTGAAAAATCATTTGCTATTACTTTATCAGATTTATTTTGTGTATCAAGAATATTGCCAGAAACACGTGATGAGCACACACAAACACCGGTTTTTGTTGTTTTCTCGACAGATTTACTTTTTTCACTTACTGTAGCTGTGATTAGTATATTTTCAATATTTTTTTTATCTGTTTCATTTTCGTGTTTTTCTGAACTAATAGCAAAGTTTTCAATTGTTATTACTTCTTCTTTATCTTCCAAAACTGTGGTATTTTCACTTGTTGCTAGTTTTTCTTCTTCTGGAGAATTGGCAAAGTTCTCACTTTCTACGACTTCTGTTTCTTTTTCTTCTGGAACATTTGAAATATCTGTATTATCTGCTACCTGATTTTCAGAAATATGTTCAGTTGCTGTCTTCTCTTCTTCTGGAATATTTGAAATAATTTCATTTGCAACTACTTCTTCTTTTGGAGCATCGGAAATATTTTTACTTTCTGCTGCTTGAATTTCTGATATATTTTCGGTTACTATCATCTCTTCTTCTTGAATATTTGAAATAATTTCATTTGCAACTTCAACTGGAATATTAGAGACATTTTCATTTGCAACTACTACTTCTGCTGGAATATTAGAGACATTTTCACTACCCACTTCTTCTGGAATATTTAAATTTATTGCTACTTTCTCTTTCGCAATATTAGAAGAGTTGTCATTTTGATTTTCATCATCTATGTTTGATTTACTTTCACGTTGTATTTCAATTTCTTTATTTGAAATATTAGACATATTTTCCGAAATATTTTTAGATGATTTATCATCAGTAACAATCCCTTGATTGGGGACATCCGACATATCATTCTCCAAAACTGTTCCTACAGGTAGATTTTCTTCAGGTATGACTTGTAGGTTTGCCTCAACTTCTAAATTGTTAGATTTTTTATTTTTTTCATTAAGACATTGCTTTGTACATACATCCGTACACAAACAAACTTTACAAATTTTTTGCGTTCTTTTTTCCTCGCATTTTGCAGTACATTCTCCGTCACATGTACACTCTTTGCAAACATCTTCGCCCAATTCCTCTTCTAAATGCTCCTCAGGTTTTATTTCCTGTTCACTAACTGGAAATTCTTCACGTACATTTTCTGCCTCTTCCATTTCATCAGCCATTGCTTGAGATAGCTCTTCAGGAATGGTTTGCTCTTCTATTAATTCATCGGTTGGTGATTTTACTTCAGATTCATTAGATTGTTCAATATCTTGTGCGCTGACCAATTTAGAATTTTTATCTGATTCGGTTTTCTCGAGATGAGCTTTTTGTTTAGCCAAATTACATTCAGAAATACATTCTCCCGTACAAATGCAAACCTCGCACACCTTTGGACCTTGTTTAACGCCATATTGCCGTTGGTTGGGTGATTTCTTCTTCTCACATTCTTCATTACATATACCAGCACATTTACAAGCTAAACATACTTTTGCTTTTGAAATCTTTGTTTTGAGTGCAACTTTGCATACACTATTGCAGCTTCCAGTACATTTACAATCTTCACATGCCACGTTTGCTTTTCTTGTAGTAGGAACAGGAATTTTAGAATGTCCTGTATTCATTATAATAGGAGTATATCTGACAGCATTTTGGATAATTAATTTTTGACAGTTGTAACCAGTCGTAACTAAACATCACACATGATAAATTGATGATAATCTTTTATGTTAATTTGCCAAGTATTTAACTAACCGTGTGATTCGCACTTAATTTTGGTTGCATTATTTCAGTATGGCCGTGTTCAATTGTCTTCTAAGGTTGTCTTTAATTGTTTCATATTTGATTTTTTCTCGGTGTCTTATTTTACACTAAAAATGATAAACAAGAATTGAAGAATGTTATATTACTCCTACCAATTTCTGGAGACTATTATTTGTGTATAACATGAAAATCAGCGAAGCGACTAACCTCTGGTATTAAACTTGTAACTACTGTTTTGAAAATATTTTGATATGTCACTGTCAAACTCTTAATGATTTAAAACATTTGATTTAAATCACTTTTCTCGATCGATTTAAATCACTTTTAAATTGGATTTGTTTTGACATGCTTTAAAATCAATTAAAAATATTTAAATCAAATAAATATGATTTAAATCAAATAAGTTACATTCTTCTTACTTAAAATTACATAAGACTAACATAAAACATAAAGTTGAACATATTGGCATAAGAAATTTCTATGCTTATCATTGTTTTATGTACAGTTTATGATTGACATAAAATTAATTCATACGCCAAATATTTATAATTTAAAAAGATTGTTGTTTTGTCACGATTTAAAGCAAAATCCCAAATGTGCGGGACTTGGTAATAGTCAGGTTTAGTTTAAGTGCAATAAAGTAACCACATGACATGACCACATGACTTTCTTTTGGCACTATACGCTTCACAGATTATATGTAGGATACAACTCTGGGATAGTCTATGACTCCAAGTTTAAACATTTCTTCATATAGCCCTTAATTTCTCTATTACCAGTCGTGGTTTGTGGAGGACCTACTGTTGTTTTAATAGTGCTAAGTTTGATTTTTGCGGTTTTTCTGCACCTTCTTGTTTTAAAATCTTTGGAAACTTTACTAGGAGTTTGTAAAAATATATTCATTTTGGTAAAAAGCGAGAAAATAACTCAAATGCTTAGTTATGTAATATCAACTATCACAAACCACCATATTTATTGTGTCTTTGTAGTGCCATTAATAATTCATTCGACGCATGAAAGCATAACATCGTATCTTAAATAGAATCGATTTGCAAACATGTATGTAAAGATTATAATTGAGTGATTTTATAGCCAGATAAAATATCACTAATCTACTATTTAGAATAAAATATTTTAAAAAAATCTAAAAAAAGAGTATGATTTTCTATAGAACAATTTTAGGTCGTCAAATTGGCCATTACCTTTCTTCGGAACAAAAAAGCTGCTTTGTTGTCTTGCGTTCAAATTTGATTGGAACAAACAAATGCCACAGGTCGGTTATATGAGGCTAACCATTGTTGGCACAATCTAAAACTTTTATGAAATTGATCAACAAAAATTCTTAAATTTATTAAAATAAAACCTTAGTAGCAAAAACTATAAAAAAAAGCAAAACTTTTCAATTATACAAATTTTTAATGTCAGTCTTGTTATCTGTCACAATATTTGTAGACTACGCTTATACAAAAATTATGTCCTTTGTGAACAGATTCGTTCGTTATGTAAATTTTATAATTTATGCAAATTTAATGTTTATGTAAATTTTAAGCTTTATTATTCTATTATAAAATTGATTTATACCATGATTTAAATCATTTTTTGTCACAAACGAGACTGAAATTAAACATTATGTTTGTGAGAACAGAAGTCAAGTTTCTCTCTTTAGGGAAATAAGTACCTATTTACTCCCAAGAGAGACAGACAGGGAGAGAAGTAAATATAAATTTTAAGTTAGGGGCAGCAAATTGTTCTGTAACAAAATAATGTTGATTGAAGTTAATAAAGATAATTATTTCTGTTTTCGGATAATGATCAGTATAATGTTTGTGAAGTGAATCCGTAAAAAAGTAAATTGACAATTTGTATTACATTTGTTTCGAACTTTTTCACACACTAATTATTTGTATTTGTTTGTTTGTTTATGTTTTACATCATTGCCCCTAAGTAAGCCGATGGCTTGTCATAGCGGGGTTTTGATGGGACCAACAGCTTATATGGTGATTTCCGAACCGCCAGTGGATTGAAAACGTGATTAAAATGGTCACATTTTTGGGGTTTGAACCCACGACCTCTAGCTTGCTAGGCTAGCGCTTTACAAGTGAGCTATCCACTATATGTATAAAAATAATAATGGTGAAGTGTTGGCAGGCGTACGATAATTAAGGTATATGTGCGTAATTGTGATTTTGACTACCGTACGATTGGATTGCGACCGTTGTCAAAATTTTTTTTATGACAGGCCAATAAATTGTACTACCGAAGCCAGAGGTAAACCACGTCTGGGAATTTTGGCGCTAATTCGATAACTACAAACCTGAATTATTGGATTATTTAACGTGCTCCCAACATCTAGACGGTAGACGGGACCTACAGTTTTTCTTCCCATCCGAATGAAGCACACTTTAACATCTTGAAAGGTACATTTTCATTTTGTGGTAATATCACTTATTTTACGTGCCTTTTGGTCTTGAAAATTAATAAAATAAATATATTCTTTACAAAAAAAATGTTACAAACATAAATACATTTTATACAATCCAACTAACTAAATTACATTTGCAGTTGCTTTCTTCGTTTTATTACTGCCTTCAACCATCCTCTTTCAGTACATCGTCTCTTTCCATTTGTTACTATCACATTTTCTCAGTATATGTTCTATAGTTTCCATGGTATCTCCACATTTTCTCCTCTTTGAACATCCACTGCTTTGACACTCTCTCTTCATTCCCTCATCTAAATCTTGCAATCATTTTTCTTTCTTTTATATGGTATCTATCATTCTGTAAGTATAATATAATTTGGATTGAATAATAAGGAACAACACTGTTGTTAGTTTGTATTTATTGTGCTTAGAGCTTTAAAAGTAAGAATGTTGCTTGGCTCACGTTCATTAAGCATCTGCGCGGTTATAACGGAGTTGCCCGACACAGCGTTGCCGATGGATTACTTACATGGTTGCCAAGTGCCTCAACATAGTTTGCATTGTAGCTAGATTCATTCTCTTGCATACCTTTATCTTGACTCTGTATATCTCTAATCTCTTTCGGTCCATATTATTAATCCATTTGCTTTCATTATTTCTACCATTCCTTTCATAATATATCTCGCTACTTTTTTCAATTTGCTTATTTTTGCATTTCATTTTCTTGTTCAAACATTCTTGTCAAATTATACATTCACTTCTCTGTCTCAATCTTTCTTCATACTTCATTGCTCTCTTCCCCGCATTTTTTATTTATCCTTTTTTATTTCCCTAATGCCTCCTAGATATAGGTGGTACCGGGAAAATCAAATACCCGGGGTGGACCAAAACTAACAAATGTGGTGTCTGTACTCAGAATGAGCGGCTACAAACGGCGCCTGCATCCAGAGGATAGGCCGAAATATAAAACTCGCCAACACGCAGGGCAAGCGCGGCGTTAAATTGCCAAACCCTTCTTTAAATACCATGTTAAAATGTCGAACTTTTAAAATAAAATACCCCAGGTGGACAATATTCTAAGAATTAAATCTCACTCTGATAAAACTTCGGACAGCCTCACGGATTCTGGGGGAGGCCAAAAATCGATAACAACCAAAACCAACCCACAAAATGTTCATCGCAA
>JARJEC010119525.1:0-12331 GCA_030264575.1 Tachinus sp. AB-2021
GATTTCACATCTATTTGCATACAGTAAATTTATTAATAATTTGAGTTTATTTTCATTTTGTTATAAATATTTATTGTTTTGCATAAAAAGTACAATACGTGTGATTTTTACATGTTAAATTAAAAAAAATAAGTTTGACTTTATTTTATATATTTTTATAAATTTTTATAAAACCCAAAAATCGCTGTGAATAAATAGTGGATAAGGCCATTGACAGACATACAATAGTTAAAAATTTCATTTAAAGTCTCCTTAGTAGTTATTTTGAAAATTAGCCAGCGTTCTCTACAGATCGCCATAGCCCCACCCGGCATTCTGGTAGCGGTCCGACCGCCATAAAGTGTTAAATGATTTTTGTTTATTTATTGTATTTTGTTTGCTTAGTTTAAATTTTTAAAATTATTTGTTTATTTATTTGTAGGTATCACAATTATCGATACATTTGCAGTTAATAAAATATTTAATAAATGAAAAATGTTTGTATCATAAGGATGGTTTCGACCTTTACTACGTGGTACTTCAATATAAAATAAAACAATTTACTAAGTTTTTACCACAAAAATATTTATTGAAAATCAATATATTAATATATTAGCGCTTAAGTTTCAACTTGTGAAGGTCATTATCAAGTATGATAAATTATTTTATTTTAAAATGTTTGTATGCCTCCCTATGCCTCAGTCTACAACTATGTTAAACCAGCTAGCAACTATTGTTAACATCTATGGTTAGACTAACCTTTTTCCATTAGGGGGATCCCAATGCACTACAAATGAATACGATGTAATTGAAGCCTTGTCAAAAGTAATATTTAACGGCCTTAGAGGTACTGTTCTGTATTGTGCTGTAGTTGGAGTAGAAATCTCATCTTCTGACATAGTTTGTACTGAAATATTATAAGCTCGACCTGGCACAAGTCCTTTGAAAGCTGCCTGTGCGGGTCCAGGAGGTTCGCCTTCTTTTTCTACATACAATACACTTTCAATAGCATCAGGTGGATCTATGGACACTTTATAATGAGTATAAATAGCTGGTGGATATGGAGGCTGCCACAAAACAAGTAAAGTGGTTTCATTTCTGAACCACACAATAAATTTTCCCGGCGTATTTGGTTCTGAAATTAAAATATATTAATACATTATATTCGAAAATATTCAACCTTGTTATACTTGTTGTAAAGTTTCTTGATGTATAAGCTGCACTTTCCTTATTTTCGAAAACTGTGTAAGCTTGCACTTGGTAAGTTGCACCAGGTGTGAGATCTCTGAGAATATAAGGTGAAGTATCTACATCATCAATTGTAATTGTTTGTGGCTTAGGATCTAGTGAATTAGAAAGGGCATTGATTCTTAATTTAAAACTTGAATAACTTCCATGAGATGGTGGACTCCATGATATCACTGCCGTTTTACCACTGCGTACGGTAATAGAGAGATTCGACGGAGGGTCAGGTACTGTAATAAAAAGTAAATAATTAAGATTTACTTTTCTTTATAATAATTGCTGAATTTATTATTTTACAGTTTTTAAATACAAAGATAAAGTGCATCAACAACCTTTTGTTGCATTTTATTCCCTGATTATAAGTTGTTATCGTAAATATGATGCAGATGATTAGAAATTCAACGTGAATTGCTGAAATACTGGATTAAAATGTTGTGCTACTTTCCGTTGTTTGATATTTAATTAAAATTGTTAATTGAGTTTGATGTAAATTATACATTTATTAGAGTTACAAATTGATATTGAAACATAATTTCCAAACAAAAATATTCAATTAATTGTAAATTTTTGTTTGATTAACATATTTTTATTTCATCAACCAATTAGAATCTGTATATTTAAAAAAAATCGACCAATAGGATTAATTTATAGTGATAAAAATGGCTACCAATAGGTGGTAAAAATCGATAAAACTGCACTTTGCTTTTACAGAAATAGTCGGCTGATTTCGTGACATCAATGTGTCATTTAAAATCAATCTGACAACATAAATTTGACAATTCACCTGTACTTTTCCACAAAAAATGTAAAAATACAGGATTGTAAGCATTTTTTCGTAAGTAATGCATCATATATTTAATCATATATTAATTACCTGTAATACACATGAGGTTGATTTTATATCAGGGCAATTTCTTTTAATCTAGCTCAAACCTATTTCCCATAAGAAAATTATTCTCGAATAAAAGACATAAAAAAATCGCTTCATTTCGTTTCACGATTTTTCCATGTTATTAATTCTCGAATAATTTTCATATGAAATAGGTTTCGAAAAAAAAAATTACCCGTTAAAAAATCGACTTCTTGTGTATTAATACCATATCACTGTCATATCCATGGGGGGTGAACTTAGTTGCCTATAGTGGTATCATAAAATAGTTAGGGAACACTACCGCCTTTAGCGCTAGCTGTATTATGAAGTTATGACAAATTGAACATAACCAGCCATGAAAATTATTTCAAACTTCATTATTTGTCATCATTTGTCAAAAAAATTACAGATGATCACCAGTGCTTGGTGATTGAAAGTGTGATGTGTTTCATATTTCAGAAATTTCCCATGGATTAAAATTTAAGTGATCTTTATTTCTAATTAAGTTTTTACATATTTTAAAATGATCAATTGTATATTCAGTAAATTCACATTTGAGTAGCTTGGAATCAAAACTTGCATTACATAAATACATCCAAAATCGGACTTTTAATGTTTTAGAGTTGAACAAAAGTTTCATCTGATGTAACAAATCGTCAGACAAAATCGGTTTTATTTGAGTTAAAACGATCAAGACTTTCTTGATAAATTCTAATTCTCTAAAAGTTTTGATCCATTGTTAATATGTTGGGCACTCAACTTACCGATATCTGTAGCAATTTCAGAGACCTTTAATCGACGATACAGCATAACCATACCATATCGTAAACTTTTTTGACAATTTCACAGGTTACGGCAGTTAGGTTCTCACGACCATATTTTCCGTTACCCACTTATGCACATTCAAAAATGATGGAACCAACTCTACGAACAAATCATTCCTATCTTTAAAAACTTCTGTTGCCTTCCAACCTTTTTTGGCAAAATATTAGTTAACAGTCTATGCTTAAGACGTTTTAAAGCACCCTCGTATAACAAAAAGTCAAACGATATCATATCCAATAAAAACAGTTTAAACAACTGCAATATAAAAAGATTTCTCAAGAACCAAGCTGCCACCTTTCTTCCGTTTTATACAGTCTCATGACCTTTGTTCATTTTTCACCTTTTACAGTGTGTATTGGCGGTACCAATGTACGGAACACAATACGACAACGTTAGCAAGAAAACTACAGGCTATAGAAAGACAAATAATTCATATTCAATTATCAACAATATCAATATTCAGATACCATCATCTAACCTAACAAATTCGTTAACTTTTTGTTATTCCACACCTAATACAAATCATCACAGAAATTCTCCATTACCAAAAATCTTTCGCACATATCATCACATTCAGCACTCTGCCAATATATTTAACACATTCTCAAAATCTAAAATCATCGGTGATTTATTAATTTATAATGCTACCAACTAACCATTTTACATTTTTATTTTATATTTTGCTCTATTTTATTTTATATTTGTTTTATATTTAAATCTTTCATAATTTCAGAACACATACATTCGCCATTTCATATGTTTTTCCTGTAAGTGGATTTATGTATTTTGGGAAATAAATTATTATTATTATTATTATATTACTCTCCAGATCAAACACATGAATCAGGAAAACACAAAATTGTTCTTTTTCTAATCGATTATATTACGATTTGTGTAAAAATATCGGAGAACCCCATGTCCGAAAATGAAATGGAATCAAGAAAGTTATGTCAAGTCAAAAATAAATCTCTCATCTTATGGTTTAGTTTGTTAAATAGCATCTAAGACAAAAAGTCGTTTGAGGTAATAAATAACAAAAGCATCTAGAAGGCGCTGGCAAAGCTATACACACTACTCAAAAAATATATAATTTTTTCAATGTGTCATAAAATAAATGCAAGTATATGTTCCTTTTGAAATATAATATATGCACACATCCTTTGCCTTTAACAATTTTCAAATAATATAAAGTATCATCAAGTGTTATTATTACATACATACAAGTCAATGTACTTGTAAAAAGTTTCCAATAATATATCATATGGTATTCAAAATGCATCAGAAATAAGAAACCAACTCACACCAATTCTGATTACAAACTGTTACTTTGTTAAAAGAACGGTACGTAACGCAACAATTGTAATTTGCATAGGGAACCATGTGGAAGCTCTCAAAACGGTACAGAGAATTCAGCTTGTAACTAGGCGTCATGACAGTGGTCTAATAAAAAAAAACTCATGTAGGCTAGACCACTTTCTATATTTACTTCCTGCGTAGTCGTACAGCACAAAACCTTCAGGCGAGGAGGTACGGTGAGCTACAGGCTACACATTTTTTAAAAATATTTTTTTCTTATTTTTTAACAGTCAGCGTTACACTCTAGTACCATAGTACAACCAACTCAGCCTATGGAATATGTTGAATGGTGGTAGCGTTTGCTATGTGATATTGCATTTTAATAAATAAAACAACTTTTTATATATCTTATCACGAAAAATATTTATTAGACCGGACTAGTTTAGACAAATTACCTATTCATCATCATACGGTGATAGATGCAAATATGAATTCATATTTGTTTCACCGTATGATGATGAACATGTAAAACTTTTGATTCGATGGATAGTTAAGCGTGTCCGCTTAGACTATTTTAGCGCATTTTCAATGTTAGCTAGTCTTTTATAACAATGTTAAAAACTGCCCGGTAAAAAGTTTGAGATTGGGCCGGCATACACATTTAAACAATTAAAAATGTATACAAAATTTGAATAAAGTCAAAATAATTAGAGAAAATTTCATACGAGACCCTTCATTTTCATCTGCTTAAAATATTTAAGTAAAATGTATTGGTGTCGGTAATTAAATTAAAAAAATCAGAGCACACAAGGCATATATAAAAAATTTGAATAATTCATAAATAATTTACGAAAATTTCATACCTAAAACTTCATTTTCATTTTGATCCAATTAAAGGGTTTAAGTAGCACATTTTTATAATTTTTAAAAATTTTAAATGGGGCCTGTATATAAATATAAAAAATATAAATGTTCAAGACATTTATGAAAGAGAAAGAAGCAAATATGAATTCATATTTGTTTCACCGTATGATGTTGACCAAGTAATTGGTCGAAACTAGTCCGATTTGATAAATATTTTTCGTGATAAGATATATAAACAGTTGTATTATTTATGGAATATGTTTTTGCACAACGATATAACGAGAGAGGTTTAGAGTATGCTAAGAAACAAAACCAACGCTGGTTTTGTCTTTGGGCACCTTGGACCTCTCTCGTGTTATGAGTATTTTTTTATTGTTGCAAAAAAACGCCTTATATAGGCCACGCTAAGTTAGTTGTACTATAGTTGTAATAAGCTATTTTTTTTGAATATGTCTATGCAAAATAATTTGTTTTCGTCTCTGTAAGACATATTTTCACAAGTAAAAAACGATGTCATCCATTTTACTAAACCTAATTTTTTTTTAATTAATGCAAATATATTATGTGCTTTATGGAAAAATATACAACCCTCAATTTTAAGACTTGTGTATAATGTTACATTACAGACTTCTCTTAAATTATACTATACGAGTATAGAAAAAACTAAAATCTTCAAATCTCATTTTCCCAGTAAAAATTATGGCGTGATAAAATAAAATAAATAGCAAAATTGAGAATAAAATGTAATGGACCATATTTATTATTACTGTGGGAGAACGTAATTTACAAAATTACTACAAAACAACAATGAACGAATAGTATAAATCATACTGAGATAATGAGTGAGAACTTACAATAAAACGAAATTGATGCATTTGATAATCGAGGTTAATGTTATAATTGTAATTTTGTTATATAATGTTTGTAAAGTACACTTTGTCTTGAGCTCATTAATACCGTATTTCATATATTAAATATTATAATAATTAATTGCTAAGTATTCATAAACTTGAAAACTTTAAATTATATAAATAATCAAGTAATATTTGTAATTATTGTATTTTACCAAACAGGCTATCGACCTCGAGGTCGATAGCCTGTTTGGTAAAATACAATAATTACAAATATTACTTGATTATTTATATAATTTAAAGTTTTCAAGTTTATGAATACTTAGCAATTAATTATTATAATATTTAATATATGAAATACGGTATTAATGAGCTCAAGACAAAGTGTACTTTACAAACATTATATAACAAAATTACAATTATAACATTAACCTCGATTATCAAATGCATCAATTTCGTTTTATTGTAAGTTCTCACTCATTATCTCAGTATGATTTATACTATTCGTTCATTGTTGTTTTGTAGTAATTTTGTAAATTACGTTCTCCCACAGTAATAATAAATATGGTCCATTACATTTTATTCTCAATTTTGCTATTTATTTTATTTTATCACGCCATAATTTTTACTGGGAAAATGAGATTTGAAGATTTTAGTTTTTTCTATACTCGTATAGTATAATTTAAGAGAAGTCTGTAATGTAACATTATACACAAGTCTTAAAATTGAGGGTTGTATATTTTTCCATAAAGCACATAATATATTTGCATTAATTAAAAAAAAATTAGGTTTAGTAAAATGGATGACATCGTTTTTTACTTGTGAAAATATGTCTTACAGAGACGAAAACAAATTATTTTGCATAGACATATTCAAAAAAAATAGCTTATTACAACTATAGTACAACTAACTTAGCGTGGCCTATATAAGGCGTTTTTTTGCAACAATAAAAAAATACTCATAACACGAGAGAGGTCCAAGGTGCCCAAAGACAAAACCAGCGTTGGTTTTGTTTCTTAGCATACTCTAAACCTCTCTCGTTATATCGTTGTGCAAAAACATATTCCATAAATAATACAACTGTTTATATATCTTATCACGAAAAATATTTATCAAATCGGACTAGTTTCGACCAATTACTTGGTCAACATCATACGGTGAAACAAATATGAATTCATATTTGCTTCTTTCTCTTTCATAAATGTCTTGAACATTTATATTTTTTATATTTATATACAGGCCCCATTTAAAATTTTTAAAAATTATAAAAATGTGCTACTTAAACCCTTTAATTGGATCAAAATGAAAATGAAGTTTTAGGTATGAAATTTTCGTAAATTATTTATGAATTATTCAAATTTTTTATATATGCCTTGTGTGCTCTGATTTTTTTAATTTAATTACCGACACCAATACATTTTACTTAAATATTTTAAGCAGATGAAAATGAAGGGTCTCGTATGAAATTTTCTCTAATTATTTTGACTTTATTCAAATTTTGTATACATTTTTAATTGTTTAAATGTGTATGCCGGCCCAATCTCAAACTTTTTACCGGGCAGTTTTTAACATTGTTATAAAAGACTAGCTAACATTGAAAATGCGCTAAAATAGTCTAAGCGGACACGCTTAACTATCCATCGAATCAAAAGTTTTACATGTTCATCATCATACGGTGAAACAAATATGAATTCATATTTGCATCTATCACCGTATGATGATGAATAGGTAATTTGTCTAAACTAGTCCGGTCTAATAAATATTTTTCGTGATAAGATATATAAAAAGTTGTTTTATTTATTAAAATGCAATATCACATAGCAAACGCTACCACCATTCAACATATTCCATAGGCTGAGTTGGTTGTACTATGGTACTAGAGTGTAACGCTGACTGTTAAAAAATAAGAAAAAAATATTTTTAAAAAATGTGTAGCCTGTAGCTCACCGTACCTCCTCGCCTGAAGGTTTTGTGCTGTACGACTACGCAGGAAGTAAATATAGAAAGTGGTCTAGCCTACATGAGTTTTTTTTTATTAGACCACTGTCATGACGCCTAGTTACAAGCTGAATTCTCTGTACCGTTTTGAGAGCTTCCACATGGTTCCCTATGCAAATTACAATTGTTGCGTTACGTACCGTTCTTTTAACAAAGTAACAGTTTGTAATCAGAATTGGTGTGAGTTGGTTTCTTATTTCTGATGCATTTTGAATACCATATGATATATTATTGGAAACTTTTTACAAGTACATTGACTTGTATGTATGTAATAATAACACTTGATGATACTTTATATTATTTGAAAATTGTTAAAGGCAAAGGATGTGTGCATATATTATATTTCAAAAGGAACATATACTTGCATTTATTTTATGACACATTGAAAAAATTATATATTTTTTGAGTAGTGTGTATAGCTTTGCCAGCGCCTTCTAGATGCTTTTGTTATTTATTACCTCAAACGACTTTTTGTCTTAGATGCTATTTAACAAACTAAACCATAAGATGAGAGATTTATTTTTGACTTGACATAACTTTCTTGATTCCATTTCATTTTCGGACATGGGGTTCTCCGATATTTTTACACAAATCGTAATATAATCGATTAGAAAAAGAACAATTTTGTGTTTTCCTGATTCATGTGTTTGATCTGGAGAGTAATATAATAATAATAATAATAATTTATTTCCCAAAATACATAAATCCACTTACAGGAAAAACATATGAAATGGCGAATGTATGTGTTCTGAAATTATGAAAGATTTAAATATAAAACAAATATAAAATAAAATAGAGCAAAATATAAAATAAAAATGTAAAATGGTTAGTTGGTAGCATTATAAATTAATAAATCACCGATGATTTTAGATTTTGAGAATGTGTTAAATATATTGGCAGAGTGCTGAATGTGATGATATGTGCGAAAGATTTTTGGTAATGGAGAATTTCTGTGATGATTTGTATTAGGTGTGGAATAACAAAAAGTTAACGAATTTGTTAGGTTAGATGATGGTATCTGAATATTGATATTGTTGATAATTGAATATGAATTATTTGTCTTTCTATAGCCTGTAGTTTTCTTGCTAACGTTGTCGTATTGTGTTCCGTACATTGGTACCGCCAATACACACTGTAAAAGGTGAAAAATGAACAAAGGTCATGAGACTGTATAAAACGGAAGAAAGGTGGCAGCTTGGTTCTTGAGAAATCTTTTTATATTGCAGTTGTTTAAACTGTTTTTATTGGATATGATATCGTTTGACTTTTTGTTATACGAGGGTGCTTTAAAACGTCTTAAGCATAGACTGTTAACTAATATTTTGCCAAAAAAGGTTGGAAGGCAACAGAAGTTTTTAAAGATAGGAATGATTTGTTCGTAGAGTTGGTTCCATCATTTTTGAATGTGCATAAGTGGGTAACGGAAAATATGGTCGTGAGAACCTAACTGCCGTAACCTGTGAAATTGTCAAAAAAGTTTACGATATGGTATGGTTATGCTGTATCGTCGATTAAAGGTCTCTGAAATTGCTACAGATATCGGTAAGTTGAGTGCCCAACATATTAACAATGGATCAAAACTTTTAGAGAATTAGAATTTATCAAGAAAGTCTTGATCGTTTTAACTCAAATAAAACCGATTTTGTCTGACGATTTGTTACATCAGATGAAACTTTTGTTCAACTCTAAAACATTAAAAGTCCGATTTTGGATGTATTTATGTAATGCAAGTTTTGATTCCAAGCTACTCAAATGTGAATTTACTGAATATACAATTGATCATTTTAAAATATGTAAAAACTTAATTAGAAATAAAGATCACTTAAATTTTAATCCATGGGAAATTTCTGAAATATGAAACACATCACACTTTCAATCACCAAGCACTGGTGATCATCTGTAATTTTTTTGACAAATGATGACAAATAATGAAGTTTGAAATAATTTTCATGGCTGGTTATGTTCAATTTGTCATAACTTCATAATACAGCTAGCGCTAAAGGCGGTAGTGTTCCCTAACTATTTTATGATACCACTATAGGCAACTAAGTTCACCCCCCATGGATATGACAGTGATATGGTATTAATACACAAGAAGTCGATTTTTTAACGGGTAATTTTTTTTTTCGAAACCTATTTCATATGAAAATTATTCGAGAATTAATAACATGGAAAAATCGTGAAACGAAATGAAGCGATTTTTTTATGTCTTTTATTCGAGAATAATTTTCTTATGGGAAATAGGTTTGAGCTAGATTAAAAGAAATTGCCCTGATATAAAATCAACCTCATGTGTATTACAGGTAATTAATATATGATTAAATATATGATGCATTACTTACGAAAAAATGCTTACAATCCTGTATTTTTACATTTTTTGTGGAAAAGTACAGGTGAATTGTCAAATTTATGTTGTCAGATTGATTTTAAATGACACATTGATGTCACGAAATCAGCCGACTATTTCTGTAAAAGCAAAGTGCAGTTTTATCGATTTTTACCACCTATTGGTAGCCATTTTTATCACTATAAATTAATCCTATTGGTCGATTTTTTTTAAATATACAGATTCTAATTGGTTGATGAAATAAAAATATGTTAATCAAACAAAAATTTACAATTAATTGAATATTTTTGTTTGGAAATTATGTTTCAATATCAATTTGTAACTCTAATAAATGTATAATTTACATCAAACTCAATTAACAATTTTAATTAAATATCAAACAACGGAAAGTAGCACAACATTTTAATCCAGTATTTCAGCAATTCACGTTGAATTTCTAATCATCTGCATCATATTTACGATAACAACTTATAATCAGGGAATAAAATGCAACAAAAGGTTGTTGATGCACTTTATCTTTGTATTTAAAAACTGTAAAATAATAAATTCAGCAATTATTATAAAGAAAAGTAAATCTTAATTATTTACTTTTTATTACAGTACCTGACCCTCCGTCGAATCTCTCTATTACCGTACGCAGTGGTAAAACGGCAGTGATATCATGGAGTCCACCATCTCATGGAAGTTATTCAAGTTTTAAATTAAGAATCAATGCCCTTTCTAATTCACTAGATCCTAAGCCACAAACAATTACAATTGATGATGTAGATACTTCACCTTATATTCTCAGAGATCTCACACCTGGTGCAACTTACCAAGTGCAAGCTTACACAGTTTTCGAAAATAAGGAAAGTGCAGCTTATACATCAAGAAACTTTACAACAAGTATAACAAGGTTGAATATTTTCGAATATAATGTATTAATATATTTTAATTTCAGAACCAAATACGCCGGGAAAATTTATTGTGTGGTTCAGAAATGAAACCACTTTACTTGTTTTGTGGCAGCCTCCATATCCACCAGCTATTTATACTCATTATAAAGTGTCCATAGATCCACCTGATGCTATTGAAAGTGTATTGTATGTAGAAAAAGAAGGCGAACCTCCTGGACCCGCACAGGCAGCTTTCAAAGGACTTGTGCCAGGTCGAGCTTATAATATTTCAGTACAAACTATGTCAGAAGATGAGATTTCTACTCCAACTACAGCACAATACAGAACAGTACCTCTAAGGCCGTTAAATATTACTTTTGACAAGGCTTCAATTACATCGTATTCATTTGTAGTGCATTGGGATCCCCCTAATGGAAAAAGGTTAGTCTAACCATAGATGTTAACAATAGTTGCTAGCTGGTTTAACATAGTTGTAGACTGAGGCATAGGGAGGCATACAAACATTTTAAAATAAAATAATTTATCATACTTGATAATGACCTTCACAAGTTGAAACTTAAGCGCTAATATATTAATATATTGATTTTCAATAAATATTTTTGTGGTAAAAACTTAGTAAATTGTTTTATTTTATATTGAAGTACCACGTAGTAAAGGTCGAAACCATCCTTATGATACAAACATTTTTCATTTATTAAATATTTTATTAACTGCAAATGTATCGATAATTGTGATACCTACAAATAAATAAACAAATAATTTTAAAAATTTAAACTAAGCAAACAAAATACAATAAATAAACAAAAATCATTTAACACTTTATGGCGGTCGGACCGCTACCAGAATGCCGGGTGGGGCTATGGCGATCTGTAGAGAACGCTGGCTAATTTTCAAAATAACTACTAAGGAGACTTTAAATGAAATTTTTAACTATTGTATGTCTGTCAATGGCCTTATCCACTATTTATTCACAGCGATTTTTGGGTTTTATAAAAATTTATAAAAATATATAAAATAAAGTCAAACTTATTTTTTTTAATTTAACATGTAAAAATCACACGTATTGTACTTTTTATGCAAAACAATAAATATTTATAACAAAATGAAAATAAACTCAAATTATTAATAAATTTACTGTATGCAAATAGATGTGAAATCA
>JARJEC010119546.1:0-18284 GCA_030264575.1 Tachinus sp. AB-2021
ATTTATAGACACTATAGGGCCATTCACACGGTCAATTTTTCCGACAGTTTTAGAGTCTACGTTAGAAACACGTATGTAATAAACACTCGGCGTGTTTCAAGTTGTCTAGACAGCCCATCTAACCAATCAAAACCCTTTAAATCACGCGATATGTCGGGGCGCCGTTCTAACACGGCGTGTTTGGAGTGTCCGTGTAAATGACACTAATAGGTCCATTTACACAGACACTTTTTCCGACAGGTTTGGAGCGTACGCTCCAAACACGTATGCAACTTTAAACACACGCGAGTTACTAAAGAAAAAGTAGGTTTAAAATGCATTTTAGAAAAGTTATAAAAATTATAAATTAATTTTATATTTATATTTTGTATTATGGCACCGGTTTTTCAAAAATAATTATTAATTAATTATGCATAAAAATTAAAAAAAAAACTTTGTGCCAAGGTGCATAATCACTTTTTGAAAAAAAAAAATTGTAAAATAATCTGTTGTAACAAATAAGCAAGCAATAACAAATATTGGCAGCTACAAATTGAGTTCTGTTAAGTGGCGCCAATGTGGATATATAGTAAACTTGCTCTTGGTGGACTCTGCTTTGGCACCGGGAAAGTACCAAGCAGTCAAATTTTTTTCTACGTCCGCCGCAACCGCAATTTCAAATTTAAATTCTATTTAATGTTTACTACACAACACTCTTAGGTCACCCGACATCTCATGGTTCAACATAATTCTGGTTGACTGTAAATTTGTTTTATGAAATTCTATTGCAATTGTTAAAAAATAAGTTTTAAGGAAAAAATCGATTTTAAATTTGCCGGTGCTTCAGTTATCCGATTCAACAAAACTGTTTCCATTAATTATCACAGATCTTGCATCATAATATACCTAATTATGATAATATCTGATGATTCGCGAAAAATCTTACAATGCAATTATAAAAGAATTATTACATAAAGTCGCGACAAGGTCGCATCAGCACCAATTGTTGCAGCTCAACATTCTGTGAAATATTTGACCGCAGCCAATTAAAGATTTCCACGATTGACAATTATTTCATTTCATTTTTTATGCTAATTTTAATGAACAACTTTATTAAATTAAAGAAAAATAATTTTAATTTGTATTCTCAGATCCATGTTCTATTTCTTTAATCTGAAACAGAAATTAAGGAAATGAAAAAAAAATTAATTCAATTTTTTAAAGCAGTTCATGTGTTTCTGGTAATGTTTTAACCCAATTGATTAATTTAACAAAGTGTATTTAAATCGCAATTCAGTGACGAATACAAATAAGGCCATGGGAAGCGCAGCCATCAATTGGAAGGTATGCAGCAGAAAACATAAACTTCATTATCCTAACAGTAAACAATGTACACTGGGTACGCCCCGCGGGCGCATTAGTCAAACGCGTAAAATAACGACAGGTATAAAGTGATGTTCGTTCCCGGTTCCGCCATCAGTTTTGTGCACGTCTTTGAATCGGCCAGCAATTTCATCGTCACCTTCCACTAACTACAATGACTAATAAAATCATGTTAAACGGTGTTGTTATTTTCAGTGTCCTTGGAATGGTCGCAGCCTGTAAGTATTTTAACAAATATTGTATTTGAGCAAACATCCTTAAAATGTTTGGTATGTTACAGCTACATGCCAAACATTTTGAGGATTAAGAGTAATTAATAAATAGCGAAGAGCAATTTACGTGTTAAAATATTCACTTTAATTCATTCTAAATGGCCAAACATGATTTAATTTGCAAATTGTTCGACGAAAATTGTAAAAAATTTGCACAATTGCTGCTTATTGCTTTATCTAGTTGCTCCGCAAAATTGATAAAAATCTAGACGGCCAATTTTACGTAACCTCAATGTAACGAACTCTACAAATTAATTTAATATGGGAGGCAAATAAATGGTTAAATGCTTTAATTTGCAAATTGTTCATAGGAAATTATTATAAATTTCCAGAATAGTAGTTTATTGCTATATGCAGCTGCTCTTCAAAGTTGATCAAAATCTACACCGCTAATTTTACATAACCTCAATGCAATTAACTATGCCAATTTTAATTTGTGAGACAAGTGAATAGTTAAAACGCTTGAATTTGTAAATTATTTATTGGAAATTATTAAAAATTTCCACAATAGTAGCTTATTGCTATATTTAGTTGCTCTCCAAAATTTATCAAAATTTATACGGCCCATTTTACATAACCGCAATGCAATTAACTATGCCAATTTTAATTTGTGAGGCAATTAAATGGTTGAAATGATTTAATTTGCAAATTGTTCATTGCAAATTATTAAAAACATTCACAATTGTAGCTTATTGTTAATGTAGTTTCTCTCCAAAATTATCAAAATCTACGTGGTCCATTTTACATAACCTCAATGCAATTAACGATGTCAATTTTTATTTGTGATGCAATTAAATGGTTAAAATGAATTAATTTACAAATTGTTCATTGCAAATTATTAAAAATATCCACAATTGTAGCTTATTGCTTTATGTAGTTACTCCGCAAAGTTTATCAAAATCTACATGGCCCATTTTACATAACCTCAATGCAATTAACAATGTGAATTTTTATTTGTGAGGTAATTAAATGGTTAAAATGATTTAATTTGCAAATTGTTTATTGGAAATTATTAAAAATATCCACAATTGTAGCTTATTGCTGTATGTAGTTGCTCTCCAAAATTTATCAAAATCTACACGGCCCATTTTACATAACCTTAATGTAATTAACGATGTCAATTTTAATTTGTAAGGCAAGTAAATGGTTAAAATCATTTAATTTGTAAATTGTTCATTGAAAATTATTAAAAACGTTCACAATTGTAGCTTATTGCTCTATGTAGTTACTCCTCAAAATTTATAAAAATCTACACGGCCCATTTTACATAACCTCAATGTAATTAACGATGTCAATTTTAATTTGTGAGGCAAGCAAATGGTTAAAATCATTTAATTTGTAAATTGGTCATTGAAAATTATTAAAAACGTTCACAATTGTAGCTTATTGCTCTATGTAGTTACTCCCCAAAATTTATCAAAATCTACACAGCCCATTTTACATAACCTCAATGCAATTAACAATGTCAATTTTTAATTGTGAGGCAATTAAATGGTTAAAATGATTTAATTTGCAAATTGTTCATTGCAAATTATCAAAAATATCCATAATTGTAGCTTATTGCTATATGTAGTTACTCCGCAAAATTTATCAATATCTACATGGCCCATTTTACATAACTTCAATGCAATTAACCATGTCAATTTTTATTTGTGATGCAATTAAATGGTTAAAATGATTTAATTTGAAAATTGTTCATTGGAAATTATTAAAAATTTCCACAATGGTAGATTATTGCTATATGTAGTTACTCCGCAAAATTGATCAAAATCTACAAGGCCCGTTTTACATAACCTCAATGCAATTAACAATGTCAATTTTTACTTGTGAGGCAATTAAATGGTTAAAATGATTTAATTTGCAAATTGTTTATTGGAAATTATTAAAAAATTCCGCAATGGTAGATTATTGCTATATGTAGTTCGTCTGCAACATTTATCAAAATCTACACGGCGAATTTTACATAACCTCAACACTTTTAACTTTTTAAAAAATTTGTGACTAAATTGCTTTAATTTCTCAAAATTGTGAAAAAATGTCAATTCAATCAATTTTTAACGAATCGAATAGATAATCCGTTTTTATAACATTTAGAAGTCAATTTAAGAAATAGATGTGTGTTATTGTTATTAATTTGCGCCGGGCAGTTAAATTTCGCGTGTCGTTTGCTCGTAAATTTAATTTAATTGTTGTGCGATTAATTTTTTGCTTGGCTGGTTTTTCCAGAGAGCGTACTAATTGTCTGTGTACATAATCGGAAATAAATAAATAGAAAACAAAACATATTTTGGCTATTTTAAAATTGTGCTAGCTAATTATTCAATAAATAATTTTTATGAATAAAATAAAAACAATTTACAGTGTTTTTATCACAATTTATTGTTTCGAATTCATTACTAGTTTTGGTTCCATTAGCCTTCTAAACACGTTATACATTTTTTTTTCAGATGCTGGATATTACGTTCCAAAATCCTATTATGTCATTGATCACGATGGGCATCAATCCGATTTGGTATATTTGAGAGCTAGAAGATCAGCAGATATTAGCAAAATTTTGCTCAGAAACAAACGCGGTGGAGGTTCCTCTTATAGCTCTAGCTCGGCCAGTGCATCTTCGAGTGCCAGCTCAAGTGCAGGATCAGGCCCTGTTTATTTCGGTGGAGATGGTACGTAATATTTGCATTACTTCTTCTGATAAATGTTTGTTTGTATCACATGACACGTTGAAGAATTTGGGAATTTCATTCGTACATTACAAATTGTAAAAAATTTAATTAAATTGGCATTGTTGAATATATATGTATTGCTTTTACGAGCCGATTAAAATCCTGATAACCTTAAATTAATCATGGTTCCGTTTGGATTAAGAAAAATTTCCTTGAAATTTGCGGATTAATTGGCCGCTTGGATGGAATGAAATGATGCGGAGATGATGTAATTTAATATTTACAATATTACTCATTACATATAAATAATAAAATGCTTTTTTATGCAAGAAATCTTCCACTACTTGTAATAATAACAAGCAAGCAGGCAAGCAACAAAGCCCGATTATTATGTATTGCTCCAATTCATTAAAAACTAAATTAATAACAGATTACGTTAAATAAAAAAATGCGTTTCATCATCTCGCTGTTAGCATTGGAAGCGTCAGATTAAATTGCTTTTTATAAATAAAAATTACTCAATCTAAAGACCGTAATCGATTAAAAACATGTTGAAAAAAAGAACGTTGTTGAGACAAGTTCAACGTACTAAATTAATTACAATATTATAAACGTGGAAAGGTATTATGTTTTTGTAATTATATATTGAATTGTTTTCAGATTTCTATCCGAATCACCCCAACACTGCTTACAGTAATGTAGATTCTAATGCTTATAATTATCCGGGTGCATCTGGAAATCATCCAGGAGCGGCGCAGTCTTTTGCAAGTGCAAGTTCGTCCAGTAATTCAGGATATGGAGCAGGAAATGGAGGAGGCCATCCAGGTGCTGGTTACAACCAACATTCTGGAGGTGGACCAGGGTATGTTATATTTAGTGAATTTAATTTAGTTTATCATCTTGCATATACATTTATTAAGTAGGTAAGCTTAGAAAATATATACTCTAATATTACTTGTCCACCTGAGAGTAACTCTCGAGAGCTCCTCTCAAGTGGACACGCTTCTAAGAATAACTATCGAAGAGCACCTGTAAACTCAGTAAACTAGCTGCGAGTTTCTCTATGTCTTTGTGAAAAGTCGAATGCGGTTCAATATATGAGAAAATCAGCAAAGTGGCTGACCCCTGGTGTTAAATTTTGCACTGCTCAAATGGGAAAAATAAAACCCACGTGATATACCAGAAATCTAACCTAATACATATTTACCAGTGACCTAGATGTTTTTTGTTGACCTTTTTGGTTATAAAAATTGAGAATTTTAGGATTTTTTTCTAAAACTACTTACAGGTCAGTTCACACTGATTGACACTGATCACGTGAGTTTTGTTTTCCCCATTTGAACAACTTAAAAGTGCCATCTATTGGTTCTTGATTTTTGCCCATTGCTGAGTTGTCTGCGAGTTTCCGTGATGGTGTTTTGCATAGATATGAGAAAACAAAATCAAACAAAGAAATTATTGATTAGTTAATATTTATGAGGAAAACACCTATTTTATGGAACCATAAATTTAAGAAATATCGAAAGCAAGAGAATAACTCTCGGCAGTAACTCTCGAGAATTTCTCTCAGGTGGACACCTAGCATTATATACGGTTTAATAAAAAAAGGTGAGAAAATCACTATAAATGCTAATAAGTCTTAAAATATGAAAAAAAAAATTATCTAGAAATTTAAAGAGAACATCGCAAGATCAAAAAAGGCAATAAAATAACCCAAAAATGCTTATAAGTTTTGAAAATGTTCAAAAATTAAAAAAAAGTATTACAGAACATAGAGAAAATACCGCGAATATAAAAGATGATAAAATGTTGCAAATGTTTGAACGTGTCCAGAAATTTCAAGAAATATCTCAAAATTTAAAAAAGGGTCTATCGAATGGGTGCCGGCTTTTGAACTGTTTTTTGGACTCTCCCTTTTTTAACAATGCTTCTTACATTGTGCAATGCTTAAATTATTTTTGCAATGGAAATCGGCCGATTGTGCTTCGCTAATTGACCATTTCAAACCAGTGTAATCGGGTTTTGGAAATCTTTATTAGAACTTGCACTATTTGAAGTTTTCATCAAATTGCCGAGTGGGAATTGGTTGTCACGTCGCACGGGGATGGGGCGTAATACCAGCATTTAGTATGCTCAGCCAAAATCAAACGATTATATAATAACAAAAGGACGTTAAACCATTAAATCAAATATCTTAAAAGAATAAAGTCTCAAATATGTACATTTTATTTATAAAATGAGTAAAATTATCCGCACGGATCAAACAACTTGAAAAAATCAACATTGATAATAACTATTCTTACATTTGTGACGACGTCCTTCATACAATTTGTTTTCAATATATTATTTTTACATTAACGCGAGATGAGTTTTAGTCATCGTTGAAGGTCGTACAATTACGAATATAATTATCGTTTTATGTTTAGCAGCAGAAGGAAAAAACCTATTGGTTTTCGGTCTTAATAATAATTAGATGGGAAATACGTGTAAAATGGTATTGTTTTTATAATTGCCTGATTGTACTGCTATTCTGGACCAAATTAATTATTCCAATTGGTTCAAACCAACAGTAAATTATAATTGAACTTAAAGAATTTATTCCGAAAATTATGAAAAACTACCGCGAAATAATATATACTTTAGAAAATATTATAGTATGATTTTTAAATTGGTTTTATTATTATTTTTTAATGTGACTAATAAATTAATCTAAGTACTCGCTCTGATTATATTATTATTGCGGTTAATTAATTGTTCGGTTCATTTACGTTTCAATGAAATGTAGAATTGTTAATATTTGATTTGGTATAAGTCAAGTTGAAAAAGAAGACTAAAATTTTTATCTAAGACTTAAATATTATTATTTACCCAAATAGTAACATACTTTTATGAACTCTTTGCACCATTGTACGGTTTATTTGAATACTTTTCATGTGTCCTCAAAAATAATAGACAAGAGGCGTTAAGCCTGGTGACTTCGAAAGCCAGAGAACTTGACTTCCTCTTCCAATCCACTGGTTAACAAAGTTGATATTTAGATATTCCCTCACATTTAGACCAAAATGAGGTGGTGCAAAAAAACACGTCAAGTCTATTCTGAAGTGGAACATCCTCCAGTAATCTTGGCAATTCATTTTGTTGCTTTGTTGATAATGCAGAATGTTAAACGTTCTTGAAATACGAATGGGCAAATAAGAAGGTAATTAAGAACACCAATCATATATTCACGGAAAAGTGATGTTGAAAATGCATTTCCCTTTTTCAAATTTTCTGGTAGGTATTCGTAATTCTATCTTAAGTAAATGTGTCTTCATTCGTAAACATAATTAGTTCACAATGTTGTCGGTTTGCAATCAACCAATGTCAAAACGGACTGCATAGTCTGCTGGTTGTAAATGTTGATCACAGGATTCGACGGATTACAGTGTTTGGCGCCTTAATAACTTGATATGGATTGTGAAAAATATATAATATTCTGATAAATATTAATAAATAATTTCTATTTTCAGACCGCAACTGTTTTCGCGCTTCGGCGAAAGCGAAGGATCAAACATTCAAGTATCGGGAAGCGCTTCCGGCCAGAAAGGAGCTTTCAGTTCGGTCTCATCGTCATCGGACGGCAAGAAAGTGCATTATTCAATTCAAACCGGAAAGCAGGATTGAGAGAAGATTTCAATCGAAGGTTGACGCCATTTTCGTTTCATCAATTATATTGTGATCGCCGTTGAAATAAAATTGTGAATTGTTTTTATATGGAAAAATTATTTTACAATAAAATAAATATAATTAAAAATTATTACCAATTAAAACAGATAGTTAGATAATACTAGTTTTTGTTGAGTTTTACCCAACAGGTTACCGACGACCTCAAGGTTCTTCAGCTGTGTTTATGTGTGTTGAGTTAACGCCACTGAATTGTGTTATCTAGAGTGCCATTAATCATTTTTCAATGGCGAATGGCACCGATAAACGGGGCTAGCGGTCATCCCTCCAAGTTTTTTGGGCAAATCAACCAAACCTTTATAGTCGCAACTGCCCCAACGTTGTTTAACTTTTACAAACATTTGACATCGTCCGTACTGGATGTTACATATTAAATTGATCTTAAAATTAAAATTGGGTGATTATAAGCAAGTAAAACATTAACATAAGCAGATTGTTACTAAGAAAACTTACCATCCAATGGTTTTCGCCGCTAATATTCTCCAACGATCTTTAACAAATAACGAAATATAAATAATTAATTAGTTTTTATTTTATTTTAATATTTTTTGGTACAAGGGTGATATGTGGTTGCTTTTGATGTGTATATACAACATGTATAAATCTGCATTAATCCGTAGAGATTGCATGCAAGGGACACAATTCCACAGAACATAGACTACATATCTAAATCTAACATTTTTGTTTCATTTCCATAAAACAACAAAAGTAAGCTCAATATTGCAAGTCAAAAGATCGGTACGACCGAACCGTATTTTTGATATGAATCAGTCATTTTAAAACGGAAAGAAAAATTGCACCGGTTCGATCCCCATCAATAAGCGTGATTTGATTTTAAATTATTAAACGAAAAGATTCCCGCACTTTGGAAGACTTTTTAAAGGAATCTCTTCACAATCTGAAATAATTTTTAACGATAGCACACTCATTTTATTTTTTGTTTTAAAGGCCACACTACTTTCGAAAGCATTCTTGGTCATCTCAAAATAATTCCCCATTCTTCGTTGCAATTGATCTATTATCGTAACCAGACACAATCTCCAACTTTTTTGAACAATGTGGATAAAATATCTGGAACAAGGGGATTCCACCCCAAATCAATCATCAGTTAAAAATATATTTGTATAAATCTATAAACGTTTCGAGCAATTATTTACAACCATTTTTTTATTAATATTTTTTATTATTGGAGGGCAATTAATTTGCAACTTATCAATTTACCAAACGACCTTTCACCGAGTGCAGCCATTCTAATAGATACACCGCCCCCCTTTTTTTAGCCCGGACGTTACGTACAGGAACTGCATCCGATGCAAGGTTAATGCAAGTTGGTAAATTAAAAGGTTGCGTTACTTTTATCAAATTTACCAAACAACATTTAATGTAAATCGGTAAATTAAAAAGTTCGTTTTTAATTTAATTTAATTGTTTATCAAAGGAAGGACTTAGTAATTATTGTCCTCTAATTGAAACTTTTATTTTTAAATCTTTTGATTCGTTAAGCAAAAATATGTATATAAATAAATATATCTTCAATAATGTTTAATTCCCTTTCCTTCTCTTTCATTCCGATGCCGATTATATACAAAAATTTCATTTTACACCCTGTATGATTGCGTTTTTGCTTTCAATGATCAGCTGAACAGATCCTTGCCGGTTTCCTTTAACGTTTGCGACGTCAACCGTTCAATTTCGGTGAGCAATAATTGTGTGTCGGTATCCATTTCCGATAAAGGAGGACTGGGATGGGGCGGTGCCTGCACGTTGTCCCATTCCAGTGAATTTGCAGATGAAACTCGCGACCAGGACTCGCTGTTGGCCGCCGGGAGCGTGTTGTGGGTGCTGGATTCGCTCGGGCAATGCTCAATAAAGTCTTCCGGTAACGCCGTCCTAATAACACAATTTTCAATTAAAAATTACAGAAAATAAACATTAGCCCGGAATTATGACCGACGCGTATCTTCCGTCAGTCATAATGACCACCTATTTGCAGGTTAAAAATTAATGGTTTACGACAATTTTCGATTAAATATGTAAATGATATAGTAACAGAATAGTCCTCAAAAGTACAAAATGTAAATATAAATATAGATACTTCAAATAACAACAAAACAAAAGATAAACATGAAAATGTTGCCGTTCCAAATATTTCACGAGTGGTTATACCCGCACGACAATTGTTAATACATACCAGGAGCTTCCGGAAGCATCATGTATCATGGATATCGGCAAAGTCTCATGCTCCCATTCCAGATCCAGACTGCTAACCGGAGTCGAGGTGGTCGTTCTCGCCAGCAACGCACGAGCATCCAAACATTGAAGTGGAATATCCCTACTATTATAAGAACTGCAAATTTCGACAAAAATAAACATTTTTAAGCAAACAAAATCAATATGATTACCTGGTGCTTGGTAATCGTTGCGATTCACTTAATCTACTATAGGAAGATACTTGTGGATTTAAAATTTCATCGACCAATTCCAACACTGGTTTCTGCAAACACAACATAACAAAAATAAACAAATTTAGTTTTTTTTGTTGATCGATTGTTCATTTAAAAATGAATAAAAATCAATATACCTTGGGCTTCTTTCGAGACTTTCGTTTCGAAAATAAACGCTCCAGAAAGCCTCTGATTAAATAAACGCAGCGGAAAAAACATTGTTAATAAAGAACGAAATGATTTATTAATCGCAATTTACTCACTTTTTAGCGTCATCGGGAAGTCGGGCGTTCTGAAATTTTTTTTAACGATGTAAATTAATGCAATCTCGATTAAAAATACGTTTACCTCTTCGATGAGGTAGGCGAAATCGAGGCCGCTGTCACATCTCGACATAAAAGCGCTCTCGGCTTTTGGCAGACATCGGCCCAGGCAACTTCCCATTTTCCGTGCAGCCCCGTCGGGACTGCCTTATGTTCCAAAACCATGGGACCGCAGCGGTAAACTTTTCGACTCCGTGATTGTGCGATTTTTAAAATTATCTGCAGATATTATTAATATCAGTGGGAAACAAGAAAAACATTACAATTCACCACTTACACTTAATAAATTGTGGAAATTAATTTCCTCCCAGTTAGGTGCCGGTTTGGATTGATTAATTGATTGATCAAGTAGGTGTATGACTAATGTTAGTCAGTTGTTTTGTGTGCACAGACAATTAGAAAATTGCAACGGCCTGACAGCTGTCATTGAGGACAGGATGCAATTTGCATAAACACAAATAGACACTAAAGCGGCGAAAATTTTTTAATCGTTTCGCACTAATTTGCAACGACACTAAAATCCAATTAGAGTTTCGCTTATCATAATACAAATTAAAGCATAGGCAACCAAACATACTTATCTTAAATATAAAATTAAAGTTTAACGTAGGCAACCAAATATACACGTAAAGTGGTGCGACTACGCCAACTTTTAATTTATTGAAACCTACACAATTAATTAATAGAAATCATAAAAATTGCAATATTTCTTTAACATTTATAAAATACAACCAAAATTGGTAAAATTTAATAAAATAATGTTTTGTAAAAAGTCTTAAATAAATGTTTCAACTGAAAATGTATGGCTATATTTTTTCTACAAAATTATTTTAATAGTAGCAAATTATAGCAACATTTCTATTCTTGTTGAAAATATAAACAATCAATATTTTTGTCATAAGTTCTAAATAAAGGCTTGTATTGATTTTTTGGCCTTTATCAAATTAAATTTGATTAAATTTTCTATGAAATAATGTTCAAAAAGTTTAAAAAAATTAAGTATTAAGCAAATTATAGAACATTTCCAATCTTGTTTTAAATTTAAACAATCAATATTTTTGTCATATGGCCCAAATAAAGGCTTGTATTGATTTTTTGGCTCTTGTTAAGTTAAATTAAATTAAAGTATTTATGAAATAATGCTGAACAATTTTTAAAATTTTAAGAATAAAGCAAATTATGGCAAAATTTCTAGTCTATATTTTTGTCCTAAATAAAGGCGTGATTTGTTTTTTGGCTCTTATCAAGTTAAATGCAATACAATTATTTATACAGTGAAGCAGGAAATAAATAAAAATACTAAATACATTTCTAGTCTAGTTAAAAATAACAATAATAAATATTCTTGTTGTAAGACAAAGAAAAAATTGAAACTTACGGCTCTTATAAAGTTAATCAGAATTGAATTAACGTCGAAATGATGCGAAAAATTCAGCAAATTTTGAATATTAGGCAAAACATTTCAACATTTATGGTGATCCCGTAAACATAAAATTTGACCAAATCTCATTCAAATGATGCTTAAATTAAGTAAAAATTATTACAGAATATATTATATACAGAATTTCATAAAGCCCGTTAAAAAGCAGGAGAAAAATTTTCTTGGTTGGTTTAGCTACAAATCAGAGTGTATTTGTTAAAAAAAAAATTAAAAAACATTGTAAAAAATTCTTTAAAAATTAAAAAAAATCAAACACAAATACTACTGTAGATTTAATTTATTTCGTATTTGGGCACTATGTCATGATCCAGATAGTCTTTTCTGAACACCTTCACTTTGGAGAGGTAGAGGTCACGTTCGTTGGCTACGCGTACGTAAATTTCGTAATTTAAAAATCCTGCAAATTGGAAATTATTTATTAGACCGTATCTTAGTATAATTCATTGCCCAGCAAGCAGAGCCAGTCAGTCATATTTACGTTAATTTTTGGTAATATTGGTGAGTATCACGTCATATGCGCAGTAGATGATATCCAATAGACATCAATTGTAGGCGAACAAATTACGTCTTATTTTGACGTGTTTTTGTCATTTTTTAGGCCACATTTAAGTACTGTTAACGTCGAACTAAATTATTTTGTTCATTAATCTTTGTGCAAAAACGCGTATTCACAAATTTTGCCACAAAACCAACTTTACTCATTTTTGGAAGGTTTGACGTCGAGTCTGAAGCTGGTGATAATAGCAATATTGCTATTTCTAGCTGTAGTTAGCCCAACGCTCCTCACTGACGGCTACCTTACACCTTTGATCCCTGATATATTTTTGTTTTTTTTGTTGCTATATTTACGCCATATTTTAATGACGTAAAGTATGACCTAAATGATTGGGGAGAGTGCAAAACGTATCACCTAAAATTTCGAAAATCTATTTGTTTGATTGGCCATTCACTTTCTCACTCCACAAAAAAGAAAAATTGCCTTTTCCATGGAGTCCTCAATTATTGAAAAATGCGATAATGATAGATTTTCGCTCACCAGAAAAATCGTTCTCGATAAAAACATCCTGCACATTTTGCACGTCGCAGATCGGGCCGGATATCTCAAACCACTGCAATTCGGGACACGTTTGCAACGCTTTGACTATTAACTGATCGACGCAATCGTATCTACAGTCGATTCGTACGATTTCTAAAAAATAAAACCGATTTAAAGGTATTTTTATCAATTGCATAATTTTGCAAAACATTCGCCAACAAAACAAATACTAATAGGAAAAATCTGCAATTTTTTTCCAAAATAATTTAAATGATTTGTTTAACAGTTGAAAAAATAGATACTCAAAATTTTGACTAGATATATATTTTGGGTTTTCTTAAAAATTACTTATTAAATTATGTGAAGCAAGCAACAAAATCTTTAATAAAACAAAAACTTATCGGAATAAATTTGCAAAATTTTTCCAAAACATTCTCAAATGATTATAATGTTAGAAAATATTACCTATAGACGTCGAGTATTTATTAATGCAATAATGGTAGATTTCGCTGTTGTTGTTGTCGTTGATCCAAGTGATGCAATAAATGGGAAGCGATCTAGTTAAGACAATGTCGTAGATATCGACTGTATTGATAATGTTATCTGCAACGTTGAGAAATTACGCAATTTATTGCAATAGAATTGTAGGTTATGACTTACAAAAAATGAATGATACCTTTAATTCTTTAAACTTTTTCTTCATTGCAATCCAATGGCTGTTTTGGTAGTGCTTGAAATCCATTTTGTTGAGATCGTTGCTTTCCAGACGCAAGTTGATGTACTTGAGCGATTCGCAGGGGCCGTCGAGGAAGCCTTGCAAAACGCCGTCCTTCACTAGCGTCTCGAAATCCAATTTTAAAACCTGCAAATTTCGAATGTTGGCCAAACAGGTGACGAGCTGATTGCGCAGGATGTTCGACTGCGTTTCAGAAATGTGGTAATCATTTTCGATGTATGAATTTTGTATGTCCACCGATTCGATAGAGCTTTGATTGGCGTCAATTGAGCTTGTGAGTATTTTGATGAGGGCCTTCTTGGAAAAGTAGGAACCGTTAAAACTTAACACTTTTATCTTGTACTGTGACCTGAGAAACATTGATAGGTAATATAAAATCTTTTTGAATCGATAGAAATCGCCAAAATTGCTAAATGATAGCTTATTGATTTGCAGATTTTTGTTGACAAATATTGACAAAAATCTGTATGCTCGTTTGGTGATGTCCATTGCTTTGTAGTTGAGCCATTGCATTGGCTCTTCGGGGTATTCGAATCTCAATTCTAATGATTTTATAAATTTGCAATATTCTATGGTAAGTTGTATTGTGCTGATTTCTGAAATGTGCAAAATGATTGTTGAGTAGTTAAGCAATGCTATGCACTTACCGAAAAAGTCAACGTCAAGTCTGACTGACATGTGGTGCCATAAATTGGGCACATCCATTGCATCCTTCCAGCGCCTGCACATGCACATACATATGAAGCGATCTCTCCTTGGTAAGAAAGAGAAGATCATCGTGAGCACCTCCAGCGGCATAATCGCGGTAAAATTTAGATCTTGCATCGCTTCGTCGCCCCGCCCCGAAAAAATACATGTAGATTTGGAAACCGAAGTGCACTCGTTTGCTGTTTGCTCCTGCTTTAGATGACTACGGTGCCCCTCCGCCGCTCTATTTCTTCCCCATTTGAGCCGTGTCAAACCGTGACGTTTTGTCGAGACGGTTCGGCTTCGTTGGCGGCATCGAATCATTTAAATTCGCCTTTTTGAAAATAAAGCAAAGCTATTTTCTATTGGCAAATCAACTTGGTTGTATTCATTTGATGGGTTGGTTGGCGTGTGAAGGTGAGAGTGAATGAGTACAACTGATCACACTCGGAGTGCCCAATGTACCATTCTTCAATGTAGCAAGGTCTCTTGTCTACATTTCTACTTTATTGGCTTAAATTAAACTTTTGACGTGTGTCAGTGAAACAATTTCGTCACTAAGTCCGACTAGATTTTAGTCCGCTTTAATTTCAAGTATTTCAACTATTTAACTAATTATAAGTCAAAACAAAATCTTTTTTTATCGCAGAATACATTGCTTGATCTACAAAATTGTAGAACTAATTAAAAAAGAATTAGAGAAAACAGGAATTTATGAAAATTTACCAAACCTCAAAGGTTTATTTTATGCAAAAAAAATATTTGAATATGTTTAATTCTTCGATTGCTTTGTCTTATCTCATCAATAAATGATCTTCGAGGTTCTTCCGCTTTGGCTTTCCTGGCGAGCTCCACTCCATTACTTGAGTTATCCATTTGTTGTACTCTGCTTTTAATGTGTCCATATCATATTAAATGTTTTGTCTTAATTTAGTCTGTTGAAATAATAAAATTTGAGAAAAATCGTGTAAATAAAGCAAAATATTTGTTAAAACGTTACTAAAATAATTAAACGAATTCTAAAAATTGTGTTTATTGGTCAAAAATTTGCCAAAAAGTTACTTGAAATGATAAAATTTATCAAACATCGCGTAAACGGAGCAAAATATTTATTAAAAAATTACTACAATAATAAAAAATACAAAATTTGATATTAATTGGGTTTGATGCATGTTTCTATTGCATTATCCAACAGTGTTTTGAGAAGACTTTGAGAACATTTTGCAAATTTATTCCGATTATTTTTTGTTTTATTGAAGGATTGGTTTTTAGAATTTGTTTAGCACCTAATTGTTATTGTTGATAATTGAAGATTGATAATTTCCTTAAAAATACAAAACATATTTAACATATATTCAAATCAATGCTTAGCACGTAAACCGTTATTCAGTTTGGACACCAATTAAGCAAATTTGATGCAAACTGTATTATTGCTTTGCCACTGGAAGCAACAATAAAAAGATATAAATACATATATAAATAGTACACATTTTTTATGAGAATTAAAGCAAAACAAATAGATTTTGCATAAGATGTTTAAAAATGAACTAAATAATTAATTGGTTGGAAGATACAACAAATTGCGTTTTATTAAAAAACATTTTTTGTAAAATTTAATAAAACAAATAGATGAAAAATTGCTTGGAAACCATAGTTAACATTTTGAAAGGTAAAGGAACGAAACAAAATGATAAAAAAACCATGACCGATAAAATTTCTTGCCTTGTTCCGATTCGAACAAAGGGCCTTAACCAATTTCCACGGAAAAAATAAATAAATTGGGAGCAATTAACACGGTTTTATCACCTCACTGAATGACTAATGCCAAAATAAGTTTGATAAATATTCAAATTTCTTGCATATCTGTAGCTTTAAATATATTTTTACTGAAAAAATACAAAAGCTATATAAAGCAACGCGACAATCCAAGGCAAATCAGTTTGAAATAAAAATGCAGCTTCAATGGTTGTTGGTTTGTTTGACGTTTTGTGGGGTTCAATCAAGGACACTGAGATTAAAACGCGATGCGCAACAAGACAGAAATAAAATTGAAGTCATCACCGGTGCCGAGATACAAAGAAATCCAACGGAAAAACCTGGCATTAATGGAAGATCGATTTATTATCCGCCGAATGGCAATGGCAATCCAGGTGGAGATAATACTAAATGGAGCAATCCATTAAGTTCAAATTCGCAGTGGCAGCCAGTTATGGGACCACAGGGTACTTCCACTGATGATTGGGCTAGACAGAATCGAGGCGTCGGTAATGGTAATACCAATGCAATCTATCCAAATAATCAATATCCATATTCAAATACAAATTGGAATAATCAATACCCCAGCAATAATAACCAATGGAATAACCAGTGGGGCAATAATAATCCTTGGAACACAAATCCCAATCGGTGGAATAATAACAACTGGAACAATCAATGGGGAACTAATCCCAATACAAATACTTGGGGAAGTAATGGCCAGTGGGGAAATAGTAATAATAATAATAATAATAATAATAATCCATGGAATGGTATTTCGAATCCATGGAATACTAACACAAATAACAATAATAATCGCCCAGGAACAAATCCATGGAATAATAATAACAATAACAATAATAATAATAATAATTACAATCCATTTAATACGAACTCTGGAAGGCCAGGAATTGGTTATCCCAATAATAACCAATGGAATAATAACAATGGCTACCCGGGTTATTTACCAGGTGCTGATGCAAATTTTTCCCCTTTAGGTAGAAGCGGAAGTAATGGGCAATCGCCGACACCACAGCCACCGATAATATCCCTTCGACCGAGCGGTTAATTCATTTCTAATTTAAATATATTTATATATAATATTTTTTGTATGCTTAATAAATTTTTGTTAATATTTTCTTTTTGGGTTGCAATTAGTCGAATTTAAAGTAACGGAACTATGCACTTAATGGAAGAGTTGAGTTTAGTAGGTTGATTGAAATTGTAACATATCATTATCCGTTTGAACTTCTTTAATGAGGACCTTGATTCGTCATTTTTAAGGACGCACCAATTTGATTGATGTTAAAATATTTGAACTTATTTTTGTGCGCGCAAATTGTTTTGTTTTGTTCGTTTCAATATAAATTTATGTTAATTTCGCGATAGCAATTCTAAATACGTATCGTTTGATTTGGTCACTGAAGTATCTGGAATAAATAAAATTAACACAACATTATTTTATTTTTAAATTGATTGTGTACAATAAGCCAAGTTTTGTAAAATAAGCAATAAATTCTTCAATAAATCAAAAACTAATCGGAATACAATAGCAATTTTTTCCCAAAACATTCTCAAATGATTACATTAACAGTTAAAAACATTAGATATTCAAAATTTAGAATAAATATATATTTTTGGGACTGTTTTAAAAAGTTGTTATTATGTTTTGTAAAGCAAGCAACAACTTCTTCTATACAACAAAACCTAAAAAATTTCCAAAATTTGCCCAAAACATTCTTAAAAGATTACTTTGATAGTTGAAAATTCAAAATTTTGATTGAATATGTATTTTTGAATTGTTTTAAAAGGTTGTTATTATATTTTGTGAAGCAAGCA
>JARJEC010119642.1:0-18996 GCA_030264575.1 Tachinus sp. AB-2021
AGCAGCTAATAAAATCAGCAGTGTCACAAAAATAAATTTGAATTGTATAAAAAGGATAATCAGAGAAACCATCACAATTTAAAATTGAAAACACAAAGATGACCCTACAGAATTCTGGGAAAAATTAACCTATATAATCGAAGTTAAGATATCATCCAAAACTTAACAACCAGAAAAACATTTATTAAAAGTTGGGATAAAAATTCCATGCAAAACACAAAAATGCACAATTCCAACAAACTTTAAAGACTTTCAACGCATTCTACTTAATTAAAAAAATCAACATAAATCCAAAAGGAACCAGAAAATGATATGTGCTTGCATATACCAAAACTTGTTAACTGCCGCTGAACAAATGAATTTGTTTAATTAATAATTTTTACAAAATTTTGTTTAATATATCTGAAATTATGTAAAATTTGTGAGAAGTTATAACATTATTTTTAATAAATTTTTTTGAAATATGTATTTCCGCAAAAATATCAGTCAACTTTACAAAAATTAAACATAAATCCAAACAATTCCAACAAAAAATCCTTAAAATTGCATTCCACACATAAAAAAAACACCAAAATTACACATAATTTGAAAATAATTCCGTACAATTTCATGTACGCATACATAAAATTTTCATTGTGATTTCTTGAATTAATATCCAAGAAATTTGGTGTACCCAAAGGGGTGGTGCGCATGCGGTTTGCGCACTACTGGGGTATACGTCTATTTTGCAGATCAAGATGTGGTACTATTTGGACGGCTTTAAAAAGTGCTTGAAATTAATTGAAAAATAATGCATTTATCCTGAAATATTTTAAGTTTAAAGCTTAAAACAAATATTTTTGTAAAAAACACTCTATTCTTCAATATAATCAATGCACTTTTATATAATGTCTTAATTTTGTTATTATTCTCAACATTATTATTTTAATCATTTATTTATAAATCATGAGAATACATAATTCAAACTTACTACATTTTGCCTTTGATTTATTTTGCTACATTGTTAACTTTAATGTAAATCGGAAAAGAAACTGGATATAATTTTAATGAGTATAAAGTGAGTATCACCTTGCGAAGAAGAATTCCCTTAATGCGATGCTGAGACGTGTGACATTAATATTATTAAAAATTAATTGAGTTTCTTAATACACATAAAACGAAAAATTCTTTTATAAATTCAACATTCCTATATCGTATTTCTTATCAATTAAACACAGAGATACGAACTACCATTCCAGCTACTTAAATATTCGTAAATGGTAGCCTCTCGGACGGGCAATAAATAAAAGTTTCACAACAACAATTAACTAGCCCAATAAAACGGCGTTGAAAAAAATACGATGCCATTTCGTCTAGTTTCGAGAGCTGGACAAGCAACACATAAAAACGGAATAATTGATACAGTTACCGCGGCCCAGTATTAATTGGAAGAATATACAAGATTTAGATAAAGTGTTATTACTTATTTGTAGGAACAATTAGCTGGTGGGACGTTAAGATACAAGACGGATCAAATAAAAAAATAATTAGTCCTCCACGCATTTGCATTAGTTCCCAATTAGTAATAAATTAATTATATTAAACGGAACGTATCGATAGATAATAAAATTAATTTGCCGAAATACATCCCAGTCTCATTTACATCTAACAGCGTAATGGGACAAATTTATATTTAACGAAAATTAGACCAAGTCTATTTAGTGCCTAGATTTAATTTTAATTTAGATAACACGATCGCACAATTAATTTCGCTAATAGCATGTAAATCCAAGTGAAATATGTTTATATAAATAACGAGGATGCGAAAAAAGCAGCAAAGCAGAAAATGCGAAGAATGCATTTATCAGGATGTGTAACGCATCAAAAAGAAAATTACCAGTACAAATGTTCGTTTGTGTAATTTAAATGCAATTACATTAACATTTGTGATAAATTGTTTTAAGCACCATTATTATATCGCGCGTATCAGCGCGCTGAAAACAAATCGCCGAGGAAAATACATTGTACTAATAATAACAATAATTTCATAAATTCAATTGCACACTACTTTAATGACTTTTCATACAGCTAATTGAATTTAAATGGATAATTACGGTCAGTATAAAAAACATTAGTTATTTTTATGATTTGCTACAACCGTATAATTGCCGCAAATTGTTAATTGTATCAATTATGCAATTTTAATTAGTATCCGCGAGGATTGATCACATTATACATCAATGCGCAAAAGGAGAAATTGGATTGTTATCTTATTGCAAAGGAAGTGATTCATATTATAAATATCCATATTATTTTCTTGCATATAATTCTTATGATTTATTTGGTTAATAAAGTATCAAATTTCTGATTCTGTTAAGATAGTGATAAGAAAATGTAATAAAGGTAAGGGACATCCTCAACAAGAAACATTAATTTATTTTGACAGGGAGTCTATCTAAAAGTCTAATTTATGTTGAAAAGATTATCCGAGATCAAGAGGTTACACAAAACTAGGAAATCTCGCCAAATTTATAACATAATATAGATTAGATTAGTATAAAAATAAATGTTTTTTTTATAAAAAAAATCTTTAATTTATTATACAGTATCATGTTTACCACAATTTTTGAATAAGCAATTCACATAAATCTTAGAATGTGATAGATATCCATACAATAATTTACAAAATAATAAAAAATAAAAAAATCTTGATTTACAAAATAACATTATAAAATAATTTTCAAGAATTCGCATTGTATAAATTAGTATAGGCATCTTCTTAGTTGAGTATCATTAATTGATTATGTCAAATATCACACAAATATTTTAATTCAAAGTAATTTATGTTTCTCGATGCTTTTAAACAATTATATTTAGTGTGGCCGCCGGAACCGACTCCAGATCCGGGCAATATTTTGAATATTCGGTTCCGGCCGGATCTCAATAACTATCCGGTCGGATTCGGCCGGATCCAAATGTAAGAACAACACATTATATTAATTAATAAAATTTAACCACAAAAAAACAGAATAATATAAGTGAATAATACAAATAATAGAATATAAAAAATGGATTTTAATATTTAAAAAATAAATACAGTAAGATCCCTAATAGTCAACAACTCCCATAACAGAACAATTTTGCATACACCGGCACTGTAACTAAACTCTCTAATAAGCAGTTATAACTTTGTAATTGTTGCAAAAATTTATCTTACAACAACCTACATTTCTTTTAGAAATTTTTAGTATCTTTCTGATATAAAACAATTAGAAAAGCATTTTAAAAATTTAAAATAATTTTTTTAGTTAAACGGCTTTTTCAAGGTTACAGAAACTAAAAGTAAAGAATTTTAATTCATTTTTTTTCAAATATTTTGAATATTTAGTTAATATAAAAAATTAATAAATATTTTCATGATGCAAAGAAAATATTCTTGTTCTTTGCTATAAAAAGCAAATAAAATTCTTGTCGTGTTTCAAAATTTATTTAAAAACAAATATTTTTTACGGGTGACTTTTGTTAAAACTAATTTATGAACCAAACAAAAAAAAATTTTTAATGTTTTTTGATTATTTCTTCTATCAAGAAATTTTTATAAAAATAATAAATTTATTTTTATTGTTTGTTTTTGTTTTTAAAAAAACTTTTTTGTTTGTTTTATGTAAAATTTTTGAAAAATAATTTAATGCAACAAAAGTAAATAATAATTAATAATTTCTATGCTTTTGGCAGCCTATATATGATATCGGCTCGGCTCAACACAGTAAATTTATAATTTTGTATGAATCTGGCAGGATCCATTCTCGGATTCGGTTCCGGCCTTTATTTTTGGTAATGGATCCGGATCCCACAAACTGGATCCGGCGATATCACTAATTATAATAGTTTGAAAACATCTTACCGCAATATTTTCAAAGTATTGATTAAGCATAAGATCTTTTTGATTTTTCAATATGTAAGGAGAATTAACAGCAAAGAAGATTTTTTTAATAATTTATTTAATTTACACACATTGTTCAAAGGTTTGGGGCAGATTCCTGAAAATTGTCTACTTTTCCGTTAATATGTTCTTAATATCTTCAAAGATTGACATGTAATGACATTTTATAAATAATTATATCACAACATTTTTAAAACATTGACCATGTTTTTAGGTAGTTGTCTATCAATATTTCATTAAATAATCTATTTAACACTCATTACTATAATCTTTTTTTTTCGATTTTTATCAAATAACTGATATAAAGATTTATACATCGCATTTCTTAAAAATTAAAAAAAAATTAAAAAACAGAAATTTGTCGTAGAGTTTAAGCTTGGCTTAAAAATATTTGTGTTAAGTATTAAAAAATACATTAAACATAATGAAATTTTCACACAAATGTTTTTTCAAAAGTATAAAAAAATTTCCCTTTTTATTAGACCTTTAAAATAACAGATTCAAAATTTGCAGTTTGTGTTTTGTTTCACTTTTAATGTATCATTTTTGGTGCTGTATTTGGTATTGATGGCAAAATAAATATACATATTTCAATCAATAAATGATACTAGTGAAAGATTAATAAAAATCTAGTTACACATAAAATTAAGCTAAATTTTTAATGTATAATATAATTTTGGCCTATTTCTGTCCTTTTTTGAGATTTAATCACCGACGCAACAGGTTAATTAAATCTAGAAATTTTGCAGCAAATTCAGAAATTTTTAAGTTAATTATTGGGTTCTTTATCATGCATGCTACATCTACAGAATAGACTCACTCTAGTCTAGACCAAGCTTGGCCATCCTACCAGACCAATTAGATTCTTTGCTACCTAATCAAATTTCCTATATTTTTTATTTTTTATTATTATTACATTAACTATTTGGTAATAGCATATTTTGAGTAAGTTTTTGTTTTATTTTAATAGAAACCTGGGGTCAACAACGTTTTTGGGTCTAGTAAACAATTTGGATCTCTAGTCTAGACAGTACATGAGATCTACAGTCTTCCTTTCTATCCAATAGAAGGTATGCTTAATACACACATTTCCTTAACCTGGAAAAATGGACATTGTAGGTAAGGACTGCCCTGATTTGAAACCAGGACCCTGGAACAAGAATGAACACTAATCACTATGCCACTTGGGCCGAATAAATTAATTAACAATTAAATTAAAAGAAAACAAGAAAATATATAATATGAAATTTTTCGAGTATTTTAAAAAATACTTATTTAAAGACCTGGCTGTTGTGAGAAAATATAAGCCACATGCCGGAGTATCCTAATCTAATACGTAGACTCATATTACTTCAGTACACGTTTCAATGTTAAATAGTCATTAAATAGAATTCCATGCAAGTCGGATTGGAAGAATAAAATCATATTATAGTGCCTTGTTCTTCAACAACATAAAGCAATTTGTTTTCTCCTAGTTATAAGTAACGACGACTTAGAAGCTCGACAACAATCCGATGTGAATTATATGGATAACATTTTCGAACAGCTGCTTGATATAAAATTATACATTGTTTTGAAGATCATTAAAGTTTGGTAACTGTGGCTACCAAACTTTAATGATCTTCAAAACAATGTATAATTTCAAATCAACCAGCTGTTCGAAAATGTTATCCGTATAATTCACATCGGATTGTTGGGTATCTTGATCGGTCTACTCTTTGGTTACAAAACAAATATAACTTGGCGTCCAAACAAATATTATCTTTATTTATACGCTGGTCAAGTTGTACAACGCAGTATTTATTAACCAAACTAGCTATTTCTTCAATTACATCAAAATTCATATTTATGCTGGCGCTTGTAGAGTCAAAACACATGTCAACGCAAAGTTTGATCTATACCAGAACTTGATAGGAATCGGGAGTACTCTTAGCAATCACGGCGCCACTCACATAAAGTTTAAAAAAATAAAGCGTTTTTGAAATTGATTAGCCTAGTGCAAAATGGGAATGAGTTACTTTTTGTAAATTTTTTAGAAGCAAAATAAAAATTTTAGTGATGGAGTACATCTTATATTTGCATATACATAAAAGAAGAGTTATCAAAAAAATTATTGTTTGGTAAAAGAACGGGACAAGGCACACAACAACGCAAAAATTAAAAAATTCAGAATAAATGGGAGAATACATTATTGCCTGAATAATCATAATTTAAAAACAGAATCACGTTTGAAAGTGTTATAAAATGGCATGTTATTTTTAGGTAGATACTCTACAGCCAGTTGCATTGCTTCTCCTTTGTGATAACGGTGCAAGAAAGGGATACGCCATTTATTATCCAGTTCTTGCACAAAATTTTTGAAGAGGGCAAGTCAAAACTCCAAATAATTTACGAATGTTGTGTTTTTGTTACGAATGTTACGAAATTTGTGTACCAAACGATAGTTTTAGCTTTGCAAAACCTTGTGGTACATATATCTGTTGGTAGCATTACATGCAAAAAATATTTCCTCAAATAATCATAATTGCATGAGGTTCCATTTAAAAAACTCGATTTTCTGACCAAAAACTACAAACGCGTGCTTTCTAACCTTACCCAACAAAAAGCGTTATTCATGCAATATCGACCTACATTATTTTTTAAATATTTTTTACGGTTTTTAACCATTATAACCGATTCGCAGTCACCTAGATTCAAAAACAAAAAACTGTTTTTTTATTGCCATAGTGATAAAAATTGACGATTGCTACGTTTTTGTATTTAAATTGTCAAACTGATTAAAAATAACAAAATAAAAATATATGGTTCCATTTAAAATTCACAAGATAGCGTAAATTTTTCCGGAATAACAGGAAGTGATACTAACAACTTCACAAATTTACAACAGATTGCATTTTTTATTTGTATAATACACTAATATAAATTTTATTTGTCTAGCTTCATAAATAACAATATATAACAGCCTTACCTATGGCTTTGGTATTAACATAAACATGGTATTAACATAAATATTTTGGGTTTTGGCCGTTCAATATTGATGAATTGGGCAATACTTTGATATGGCTAAAATTGATAATACGTCTACTGATGCTTATACTATCAGTGTGCGGTTCATCTTTCTTCTCATTGATTATTTAGTTTATATATTTTTTTGTTTTCTTAATCATACCTCACCTAACCTAACCTAAACCAACCTTGCTCTATCTAAAATAAAATAAAAACACCGGATGGCATATCGCAGAGTTATTGGGTATTTTAACGTGCACGCAACATCTAGGAATTCGAACACGTGATCACATGTACGGCAGTCAACATATTATCCACTTATAAACTTGGGCAACTAAAAACATATTATATATAAAGAAACTATCAGTATAGAAATAAATTTGTAAATTTGGTTTATTTTGTCTAGTTAAAAAATTAAAATAATCGCTCAAAATGTAACTTTTGAAAGGTTTAGAAGTTTGCAACTGTCAACATATTTTATAGTCTTCTAAGTTATAAAAAACTTTACAAATAATGTGCTTCGAAATATTTTTGTGAGCATGAAAAAAAAATTTTGGTAACTTACAAATTTCTAATTTTTACAAATGTATTGTTAATACTAATTTTCTGGAGCAATGTCAATAGTAAGTAGTAAGTACAGAACTCTCTAGTAATTTTGAATTACCATAACATTTATATATTTTTAAGTTTTTTATATAGATTTTTTTGTTTATATGGACAATTAAACTAAATTATATTTTATTATTTATATTTTTAACAAAACAATGAAAAACATATATAAAATATGCATTTAAAATTATTATATAACTATAAATTATATAAACCTGACAGCAATTTGCTTATCAAATGCAACAATTGATTTTTTCAAATTAACAACAATAATTTATGCAAAATTGAACTGTTATGTAATGATATTTTTAATACTGATCACTGATGACTATTAAAGTAAAAAAATATGCACTCTAAGCGCACTGTATAATTAAATTCGCTATAAATTTTAGTAAAATAATAATAATAAATCAAACATATTGAAATTTTCGATTCCTATGCTAATTAAACAATCAAGTTATTAAAGTTGTCCTATATTTTATCTTATTAAAACCGAAAATCATGTAGTTGCATAATAAAAATAAACTATTTAGTATATTTTTTGCCAGAAACTAATGTATTTAAATTACCATATAGAGAAAAATTTCACTAATTTATATATTTTTATTGGTATAACTTTCAACCTTTAATGTATATGTTAAATTGCTACTTGCACAATATCTTAATAGATAATCAAAACGATAATAAATCAATTTATATATTTGCAATAGTCAATTATAAAGTTTACATTCGTGTTATTAAACCATTATTAAAAATTTATTTAATATATATTTTATTATTATTACAGTTTCAAGTCTAGACGAAGACTACATAACGTATTCTGTTCTAATTAATTTATCTACGATCCGCATTACGCATAATAATTTTTTAATAAATTTAAATAGATATGTATTATAATTTTAAATACAATGCGTTATGAATACGAAATATGAAAATATTATATTATTTATGCAGAAGTTTATCAGTGATTTGATAACGATAGTATCATTTTAAGAAAGCTTATGCAAATTTTTCTTATTTTAACATACACATTTTTCCTGTACAATCTCTACACCTTCATTTTAGAATATAATGCTATTGTTAACAATGAATTTGTTATTCATTAAAATAAAAATTATTATTATCTAACAACGAGAAAAATCCGCAGATATATATTACCGATTGCTTAATAATTACAATGTTTTCAGTATAATTAGTAAAAACGTTTTCTAAATACGTTGAAACATTTACGGCTTTCTTCAGTACCTAAAATTAATTTAAACGAGGTTAAAATGATAATATCCAATGATGTATAGTACTCATTTGATATACTGTTTGTTTCGAGTAGTGGCGTGTGGGTTGAAAGATTAATTCCCGACAGTATGGTACAACAAAAAACCTTCTTATGTGTTCATGAACTTAAGCCGAGATTAGCACTAAACTAACATTGCGAATGCTGTTACCTTTATCGTGTATATGTTGATGTATGTGTTTTATGGTATTGTAGTAGTTTTAATCAGTGCACTAGTTCTGTAGCCGTTTTCTCATAAGCGACTAGCGGATGCGAAGGTCCGTGTAAATCATTCACATCCGACCGCCGACAAGACCGCGATTTACGATCCGCCGCTACAAGCGCGCCGTGTATTTACTTTGATAGATCGTTCTGCGGCCACTCATTTGCATGTGTTAATGGGAATATGATCCACTTTACGAATATTATTATGAAGCTCCATCAAAATTAACAATATGAATAACTACAGTGCACGCGAATTTGCACATCATGTGTGTTAGATGAGGCATTCAAGAAGAAGCAATTACTCTCAAACAAGCAATTTTAATAATGTTTCGTGCTTTATAATCAAAATAAAATATTGAATAAATCGATTTGTATGCTTATTGCAATAATATAATGGATAAAATTTATTCATAATTATTGAGCTAAGCTTATTTTAAATAAGTATTATTTTCTATAAATAAAGATTAAGATAACAGCAAACTGCATTATGCATATATTTGTCGCGCAAATACATTTTCATTCTACGACTTGCCCTATAAAATATTATTAGTAATATATTTTATTTTAATTGTTTACAAATTATTACTTTTTGTTCAAGAATATATTCAAAATCAACATTTCTGTACTTACAACCGAAGTAACATTATACAAAATGAGGAGTACAGTTTGTAAAACGTTGATAAATACTTGAAAAATGTTTCATGTATCGTAAAATATTTGTAAATCTTGCAAATGCTAACAAAATATTGATATACAGGATGTATCGTGACTCGATGTCCATGACTGAAGAGTGAATTTTTTGGACAATTTTAAGACAAAAAAATCAATCTGGTGGCCCACGTAATTATTTTATCATATCAATATGGTGAGATTGTTTATTCTTTGACGCTATAGTTTTAAGATTAATTTATTATGGCTGCGTTTTTAAATCAATAATACGCCAATATTTAGTTTATTTACGGATACTGTGACGGAAATACAAGAGCGTCAGTGGGGGAATATCAGCGAAACTTTCTTGATCGAAGAATACTTCAGAAGTAAATGTTTATAAATATGCATTTTCAATTGACAGAAAAAAGGTATTTTTTTTAAATACTGCAGAACTTGCCGAAGAAGAAGCTAATTCTAACATGATAAAAAATAGTCCCTTTATTGGTGTACGAAAAATAACTAATCGTGTTCATGTTACTTAAATAAAAATATACCGAACAATACACAAATTTATTTAGATACAATCTGTTCAATATTTAGAATCTGCAGATTATACAGCTCTTTGACTTGATTGCACGGCAACAGTTTTTTTTGACAAATTATGTTTACTGATGAAGAACCCACGTTTACTAAAGATGGCCTTACAAATATCAGAAATTAATATTTACGTGCCCCTAAGATCCCTTTTGAAACCAGGGAATCGCATTTTTAACATTGCTTCTCCGGCAGTGTTCTTAATAACCTTCTTATGAGCCATTTGTATTTAAAAAAGTTTAACATTCAAACATTAGCTAAATCTTTCACAAAATGAGTTGACAGAATTAATGGAAGATAAGTGGAAGACAGACTTGACATGTGTGTGTGTTTTAACATGATGGCATACCACCTCTTTTTTTGTGTAAATGAGAGAGAAAATATAAATAACAACTATGCTAACTGATGGATTGAAAGACAAGGGCCAGTTCTCTTGCTTCCGATGTTATCAGGCCTAATGCCACTTGACTATCTTATCTTATCTATCTTTGGAGACGTACAAAAAGTGTATTGAAATAAATAAACGAGAAACCAGAGATGAGATAATTCAAATTATTATAGCTGAAACTGCATCATTGCCAAAACGACCTAGATACTCTTCAATTAGTAGGAGAACAAGAATGTATTATGGGGCAGAAAGAAGATTTTGAATCAAAACTTTAATTAAACTTGTGATAACAATAAAAAAATCTTAATTAATAAGACAACACATCACTTTCAACAATGTCATTACTTTGCTTCCTAAATTTAAAATTTTCTATAACTTTTGAGTTTTGGACCAAATTGTATAATAAACTATCTAAAGAATACGCTACCGAACACTCTGTATGTATTTTTAAAATATGAAATATCGCAAAATCTTAAAATATATTTAACCTTTCAACTACGAATGTCGTTAATAGACGACGATACGAAACTTTTGTGAAATATGGCTGTCGTCAATAAGCGATATGATAAATTTAGCCGGCAACGGGCATTGTATTTTTTTACTTTTGTTGTTCTATTGGTACTTATCGAGTACAAAATAAAACAGAACTTACAGTGGCTTATATAGTGGGGATACAAGATGTGAGCCAATGCAAATGATTTCGACTGAAGACGATATTTTAGTCGATATCTACATACGTTAGAAACGCCAAGATTTGTATCCCCTTTTTTCATAATATAAGTGATGTAAAGAGAGAGAGAGAGAGAGAGAGAGAGAGAGAAAGAGAAAGAGAGAGAGAGAGAGAGAGAGAATTTTATATAAAAAATATAATATTATTCCAAATAATAATCTATTTAGATTTTTGATGAATTGCTTGCAACGACTTTTTATTTTTATATTTTATACAGGGTTATTCAAAACAATGACTATATTTGTTTATACATTTTGTACAGGGTTGTTCAAATAACGGACATGTTTATACATTTTATAATAGGAAATTTTGAGTAAGTATAAAATGTGACAATAGGGCTATTTACATCTTTTCCGACGGTTTTGAAACGTACACTCTAAACACGTATGCAATTTTAAACACATCGCATGTTTTAAGTTTTTAGCGGCGTTAATCTAACCAAGCGAAACGCTATAAATCACCTGGCATGCCGTTCCAACATGGCGTGTTTACAGTTTTTGTGTGAATCGCCCTATTGTGTAAAAAAATCACACTGCCACTCACTAAGAAATCTGCGCTTTGTGGCACCTATAAGAAATTTTTAGTGCCTTGTTGGTTAATTTAAGCTACAATAAAATCACATGTACAAAATGTCAAAAGAAGGTTGTAAAATTTTAGAATATGTAAAAATATAGAACAAAATAATTAGAAAATGTCGAGCACGGTTTACAAAATGTTGTAAAAAATTTAAAACAGTCGTAAAATGTTTAAAATTTATGTAACGTCTTGAGAAACTATTTGTAAATTGTTATAAATTATCAAAAATATGACCACCAAAGCATTAATAAACGTTGTAAAACATTACTTTGTTTCTATAAGTGAGTTTAGAAANAATTATACCTTTTTAAGCGCGCCAACTATTGAGTCAAGTTCTTGTGTAAAAACAAAAATAGAATGGAATATAAGCAAGAATGGAGAAAAAAATGTACTTTGGACCGCAAAAAATTACCCTTGCCCAAAGTAACAGTTTACAAAATTTCACATTGGTGATTTCTTATCAAAACTCGATCTCAAATCGAGAATGATCATCAAAAAAGCTAAAATGAGTTAGTAAATAAAAGTTTAAAGTTATTTGTTTGTCGACCGATGGTTGTGGGTTGTAGAATAAAAACAGTTGGTAGTAATGTTTCGATACTAGTTGTATTACTGTTTGTCACTTATAATCTTTATATGAGTAAATTAGATCTAGTTCAACTGTTTAATCTATTTTTTTCTCTCTCTATCTCACTTGTTGTATAGCCTTTGCATAAATTATTTACATCTATAATGTATTTTTATATTACTAGATTTCCAGTGATGAGATTCAGCCGGTTTGCTTGGACCGTTTATTCAAAAAAAAAATTAAGTTTGACGAACCGTTTATTAAAATATTTTAATTGCAGGAAATGATTTTAGAAACTTATCATTTTCATTGTTACCAATTCAAACTACAACAGTTTTGACATAACAAGTTTTGATTGACGTCTCAAATTTTGCGTAACTGGACCTTCAATAAATGCATGTTTTTCCCCGCTGTCCCCCACTAATTTGTAAAAAAATTGGGTTAATTTGGATCTGGCATCGTAGCAATACAATGTGAAATTTGCGTCAACTTTTTCTTAGTTTGTGTTCTGTGCCGCACAGAAACTGCAGCTAATGCTTATTTAAAATAATTACATATCTTATTGTATAATTTAAATAAATATACGATTTTGCGAAAATTGATAGAATCGACCGTTACTAAGTGATAATTTATAATGCAGGATTTGAAATAAACTACTATGTTTTTTATCACAATTTATTTAGTCACACCGTGACTGCAGTTTCGACTGAACCTCAGTCTTCATCAGACGTTACATGTAACTGTAACATCCTGAATTCTTTTAAATGTTTATTTTTTCCGTTATTTGTATTAAACAGATAATTTAAATACTTACAGGTTTTAATCTTCTCAACTTGCCTTTGCTACCATTTTCACTCTTCTTTCTTTTGTCACCTCCCCTCTTATCCTAAAGGTTATTATTTTTTTTACAATCACTTCAAATGGTTTTATTTTAAAATATTTTTCCAAGCGTTCCATCATTTTTTTAGTTTTATTTTGCTGTATTTGCCACAATCATTATCTTGTCTGCATATGAGACACACGCACTTTTTCTTCACCTATCACTATTTGTAGTATTCTTCTTGTATCTGACAAAAGCTGCAAATAACATAGGTCTAAATGGAAATCTCAACCTGGCCTTCTTTGTTGTCAAAATCTCTTCACTCATAAAGAGAAATAATATGCAGAGTAAGAGTCTACTCATACCTCTTCTACCTTAACTTCTAAATATTTACTTATACCTTTTTTTCTCAAGTATCCATAGATTTTTATCTACTCTATCATACGCTGACTTTAGATCTAAAAACAATGCGTGCAGTTAATTTCCTTTTTGGCTCATTTTTTTTTCAGCTATATAGCTTAATGTGTATAAATTGTCTATTGGACCTCTACTTTTCTTAAATTTTGCGTAGGCATACTGCCACATGAAAATATGGCATGCTCCCTTTCATTTATTTTTTCTTATTTATTCTTTCTTCCAATGGTTGCGTAAATCATGTATGGTGTGTTCATAATAATGATTTCTCTACAGTTGTTTTCCCTTTTTTATATATACTGGGCATACAAGAATTACTTTTTATTCTTTGGAAAACCGTTTACCATACCATACATCATGCATGATTTCTCTCAATCTATTTATAATTTCATCCGTGGCTGCAAATTATTTATCCTCCAACAAAACTCTATACGATTATGATAATCATCCGGTTTTATGCTAAATTCTCTGTACATGGTATGCATGTAAGCCTTGCTCGTGGAGTGTCTTTAATACTTTTGTTTGTGGACTGACCAATTGAGCACTAATTCTTTGTGAGCTGGTTGTTGCACTTCTTCTTAGTCTTCTAGAGTAGCTCGTTTGCATGTTTTGTTAACACTGAGAAGTTTATTAATTGAATTTGGTTTTTCCTTCCGACTTCCATTTATTTTTTATTTTTTGTTTTATTCCTTCCGACTCACTGCATACCTATACATACCGGGTGACTCAAGCCGTAGGTAACGCTGTTTTATTTTGTTATTTATGAAGCTATACAAATAAAATTTATACAAATGCAATTTATTGTGATATTTGTGAATCACTTCCGGTTATTCCGGAAACTACGCCACCTTGTGAATTTTAAATATACTTTTTTCTTGTTATTTTGAATTAGTTCGACAATTTAAAAACAAAATCCTATCGATCGTAAACGTGTATCACCATTGCAACAAAAAAATAATTTTTTTGTATTTAGATCTAGGTGGCTGCAAATCGGTTAAATGGCTTGGGTCACCCGGTATGTATGGTATATAAATGGTTGGCAAAAATGCGATTTATATCATTCGAATAGTATAAAGCGCATTTTTTGCCGGCATTTATGTGATTTAGGGTATATATCAAATATTTTATTTCCGGGTTGTATTGATCAATTTTATTTCTTGCATATATATATATATATATATATATATATATATATATATATATAATATGAAATTAAACATGCTTTTTAGATAAGCTCAATCTGTAGTTTTTATAAATTAATAACAAATATGGCTTTATTATTTCAATGTTATAATAATTGTCTTGGATGTTTTTGTTTGTGTTTTTATAAAAAAATATCATATAATATATAGTATAAGGAATTTATTTCATACAATTTTGTGAGATTATTATTTCGAAATTAAATTAAGAAAGGGGCAATTACTTAGAACGTTCTTAGAATAAACTTTATTTTCCAAGGTTGTCAACAAATATTTTTAATTTTATTAGTTAAGAAGATAATAACGTATTATTTGTAACATCTTTTAAAACTTTATAATAATAAATAACTTAAAAACACAAGATTAAGCAACACTGTTTACCGTTTAAGCCAATTTAATTGTTGTTTTGTTTAGTTAATGTTAGATTGAATGTCTTCATACTTTAAATAAGAGGAAATATTTTTATTCTATTTATTAAAAGAAATTTTAATATTACAATATTGACATAGAACTTGAAAAAAGTATTGGATCAAGTATTAATAATAGCAAAGCACATCCCCATCGCATCTACATTCAAACTCGGTTTAACCATAAATAACAAACACTGCATGGATATTGACGCATTTCATTTTATGATTAAATATTTTTCAATCAAAATGATAAATATTTCCCCGCCTCTATTGCTTTACTTTTACAGGTTCAATTTCACGTTTACTTTAGTTCAAAGTAAATATTTCAATTTTAGTTGCAATTGATGGCCCGTAAATGCATATTCCATGATAAAATATGCAAGACGAATTGCCATCCAGATATAGACGTAGTCTTTGAGTGCTGGGTTCAATATGGCTCGGCTTTTGATGTATCCTGGATGACAAGCCGCGTTGTTTCGTCTGCACATCATGTTTATTACTGTTGTAATATTGCAGCACCGCATTTTTTTTTTCAAATAAGTTGGGATTATGTTTTTTTTGTTAGCTGAAAAGATTGCTACTGCGAATTTAATATATCCCGCTTGTGATAAGCTTCAGATGGATTTAGTTAAATTCTTTAATATCATGATTATGTTTGATGTGTGTTTTTATGATTAACAAAATTTTATTGAATTTATCCAGTTAATGTAAAATATAAAATTTTATTTCAATTTATACTATTAAAGTAACAAACATATGTTTCATAAGTAGGTTTTTTAAGGTAATTTTCAATTTACAGTAATTTCAATTTCAATACTTTACAAATATTAATGAATGTTTATCGAAATATTAAATGTATACTTCTATAAGTATCACATAATATGATACCATGCGGCAAAATTCTTGTAGAAACAAAAAATATTGATAATAAAACTCGCAGACTTTCGTAAAAGTTATAATAAGGTTTTAACAATAATAGCCTCCTCGATAGACAAATATTAATTTTATCAAGTCTCACAAAGGATTGTCTAACAATATAAAATTCTCAGACTGGTATTTCAAGCTCTTTTTTTAAATAAAAATCCTTTTTTCTGTCTGCACTGCTGCAAAGGTTACAAGTTAATTACTCGATATTGTTCACTATCCATCTTCTGAAAAGGGTCCGCAACTGTTCCCCTTTCTCCATTAACACTTACCAGTCGCCACTTAACCGACACCATTTTAAATTTATCGAGTGCTAGCTCGAGTTTTTATTATGAGACATTTCGTATCGTATTACAGCGGATGAAGTAAACTCAATTTATTAATATTAAATTGTGATAGTGTATTGGAATTTTTCGAATTTATGTGTGTAATAGCAATATTATTAAAACCATAAAAAATTATATGCTTTAGTAGGTTTTTGGTTTGAGTTTCAATAGTTATACGGTACTATTAAGTAACCACCCACCTTACCGCCCATCTATGTTGTAATTAATAACTTAATTTTACTAGGTGCTCTAAATTTTTAGACATTACTGGTAGCGCTGGTGTGGTAAACCGGGAGTTAAAAAAGGCTCGTTAGCCTTTTTTGTATTTTTTAATAAAAATATAAGTTGTTTTGCATTCCTGATTTTATTTCTGTTTGATTAAAGACACAGGTGACACAGGTGAGCAACTATTGGAATGTTACACATACTGAAGAGTTTCTACAAATTTAAGTACAAAAGAAAGATTTGACAATTTTTTAATTAATAAATAGCTGGGGGGGGGGGTATACAAATAAATAAACTGAATCAACCAGTAGTTAATACTATACTTTTATTTTGGTTAGAAATTCTGCTCAACTGATTAGTTGTTTCGCAAAATTTCTAACCAAAAAAATTATAGTCAAAGTTAAAATTTACTCTGACAAATTAATGCTGCTATGGTAAATACATATGATTATTATTTCAAAAATTAGTAATTTCAAAAAGTTTTATTTGCATTATTTTTTTATTAAAATGTTTGCAAAACAGCATTTGGAAAACATTTTTCGATATATTGAAGAAATATTAAGAAATTTCAAATAATATTAAAAAATATAATATTTGTTTCTATCGCCGTGTGATGATGACCAGTTAATTGGTCAAAACTAGTCCGGTTTAATAAATAATGTTCGTGAAAAGATATGTAAAAAGTTGAAATTGAAATATTGTGGTTATTAAATAATTATCATGCCATTATGGAGGTATCTGAATTGGCGTTGGTTTTATATTCTACAACTATTAGTCACCTTCCAAGCATGATATGCTTACACAGATACAGTTGTGTGTATCTCTAGTCTATGCTAGCACAATACAAACGGAAATCGACGGCGACCGATAACATACGAATATTGTAAATAAGAATTATTTACAATTTAAATTTTTAATTGGCGACTAAGTTAAAATTAGAATATTATAATTGTTAAATAATTACTACGACATTACTACTTTTTGAAATAAATGTTTCAAAAATTCACCTCGGATGAGGATTGAACCCATAACCTTTGGATTTCATGTCCAAATTTTTAAAATTATTTAGATTTTTTTAAAATATCGAAAATATTTTCAAAATTATATGAATTCTCAAAAAAAGTTTTAGCGTTGTTTGCAAAGTGTTTTTATAATCGAAGTACGCCGAAAAGCGTTTGTGTAATATAAAAATGCAAAAAACCTCAAAATATTACAATGCATTTTGGTCTAGTCTACATAAAACTACACCTGGCTTTTTATTACTTTTCCCTTCCTTCCACACCCCCAAAGTAAAAACACTTGTTCGATGATAACTCTAGCGCTCTTGATTATTTTTTGTATTTTGATAGATTTTTAATTACAAGCGTCAAGAAAGCAAAAAGTTTTACCGATCGATAGCACATTTTAACAGATCTTTTACTTGGAAATTTTACGATGTTTAAACATGTACCTAGCATTCTACATTGGATTCAAGTGCAATCTTTTTTACGACCAAATACAATAATATGAAATTATTTTATGAATCCTTGAGTATTTTTTGCAGTGAGGCCGAATATTATTTTACATTAAAAGATAGTTAGCATATTGTTGCAAAATGTTAATTGTACAATTTTTTGTTTACTATAAACAATTTTATGTATTTTTTGTCATTTATTTGAAATCCAGTTCTGTTAGAAATGTTGGTGTAGTCTATCTGATGTATATTAGTATAACCGGGACTTATAAAATATATAACCTATCTTCAATACTACCCATCTGTGGTTAATAAAAAAAACCATTGTAAGTTATTTTCATCTTCTGTAAACTGTATACACCGAAGAAACAATATCATTGTTATTTGAATATTGCACAGCATTTGCCCAAGAGCAGATGGCATTGATCTTTACCTGCCTTTACTTGGTTTTTTTGTGTTTTATAATATTTTTCAATTGCTTTATAAAAATACGAGGGCGCTATGAAACATTCACAAAATGAAAGAGAAAATATGTTTTTTCAAATTAACATAACTTCCGTTCAATTGAATGCATTTTATCCAACAATGTTCAAAAGTCATTATGCCATAACGTAAGTGCGATTCTTGAAATCGTTGAAATAGTCGTCAGCTGCTTTTACTTCTTCTTCCGTGGAAAATTGTTTTTTTTT
>JARJEC010119698.1:0-20108 GCA_030264575.1 Tachinus sp. AB-2021
CTGATTCACCAACAAGCCCAAGCGTTTCCCCTTTGTACAATGAAAGGCTTACATCACGCACAGCAAGGCTTGCCTCGTAAGATAACAAGCGACCGCGCCCCGTAAAGGAGTGTGATACGTGGGTGATGTTGAGTAGGGGTTCCATAGTTTTTTAAGGGTATTTACCGTCTTTTTTTGTTGTCTTAGTGGGTTGCCATTAGCAAATAGCAATGACCAATTTTATCTTGAATTGTTCATTTTTGTTTGTGTTGTTTATTTTTGTTTGAATTGTTTATTTTGGCTTTTCCTTTATTTTTCGAAATTTTTACTTTTACCCTTCAATAACAATTAAAATGAGTTGAGTGTGTTACTTACCAAGGGTTTTAACTATTTGTTCAACTAAGGCTGGCATGGTGAAGTCGTTGGGCATAATAGTACATTGCATGCCATATGAAAGTAAGGTTTCAGCAGTAATAGAGCCGATGCAACCAAGTTGTACTTTAGGGTATTTACGTAACGTTTCTACAGGGATGAGAGAGAAAAAATTATCAACGGTAGAAGATGAACCAAAGGTAATACAATCAATGCTACCTTCTTCAAGCGCTTGAAGAACAACCTCTTTATTGCCCTCACACGGTGTATTTTCATATACAGGTAAAACGTCTACATCAGCCCCTGCTGCTTTTAAGGCGTCGGGTAAAACGTCTCTAGCTTCTTTCGCTCTGGGTAAGAGAATTTTTGTGCCTTTCATACCAAGCGCAAGCAAGCCTTCTACAACACCTTCAGCTACATACTTTTCAGGAATAAAGTCAGGAATGATTCCATATTTTTCTAATTCTTTTGCAGTAGCTGGGCCAACAGCGGCTATTTTGCAAGTGCTTAACGCACGGGTATCAAAACGCAAATGGCGTAATCCATGCCAAAAATGGCGCACCCCATTAACAGAGGTAAAAATAACCCAGCCGTAACTGCCTATATTCTGTAAGGCGTTAAGTAAAGGGCCTGTATCTTTTAAGGGGGTAATCGTAATTGTAGGAAACTGAATAACATGAGCGCCTAACTCTTCAAGCATATGTGCGCTTGTACTTGCTTGTTCTCTAGCGCGGGTAACCACAATACTTTTCCCATACAAGGGGCGTTTTTCAAACCAGTTAAGTTTATCTCGCAAACTCACAACACTGCCAACAATAATAAGACTGGGTGAAGAAAAACCGTTTTTTATGGCATCCGCTGGTAAATCACCAATGGTACTCACCATACTCCTATGTCTTGTTGTTGTGCCCCAGTGCACTAAACCTGCTGGGGTGTTTTTAGGCATACCATTGCTAATAAGTTTTTGAGAAATTTCAGGCAGATTTTTCATCCCCATAAAAAAGACAAGGGTATGCCCGCCTGTGGCGAGGGCTGGCCAGTTATGGGCAGTTTCTGGTTTGGTGGGGTCTTCATGCCCTGTGGCAAAACACACAGATGACCCATGTTCTCTATGGGTTAAAGGAATACCCGCGTAAGCGGCGCCTGCAATAGCGCTGGTAACGCCAGGTACAGTTTCAAAGGGAACGCCTGCGGCAAGAAGTTCTTCTGCCTCTTCACCACCACGGCCAAACATGTAGGGGTCGCCCCCTTTAAGGCGCGCAACAATTTTGCCTTCTTTGGCTTTTTCAATAATAAGCAGGTTAATATTTTTTTGCGAAAGGGTATGGTCCCCTCCTTTTTTACCTGCATAAATGCATTCAGCGTCTGGGCGAGCGTAATTAAGCAACGTATCGTTTGCAAGGTAATCATAGACAATAACATCTGCTTTTTCTAAAATTTCTTTGCCTTTTATGGTGAATAGCCCTGGGTCGCCAGGACCTGCGCCAATAAGATATACTTTCATTTTTGCCTACTCATTGCTTTTTTTTGTTCAATTACATTTTTGTGATTGGGTATGCATGTAACCCACAGCATGTATACATACCAACCATATTCTTTATTATACCCTACATGTACGAGTATATATTTTTATAATGCTTCTTGAAATCGCTTTTTTAACCCATCAAGTTTGGTTAAGGCATCGCCAAGTTCAAGAACCCTTGCACGGTCACGCTCCACCACTTCTTGTGGTGCACGTTCAACATACTGAGCATTATCTAGTTTACCTTTAAGCATATTTTGTTCTTTTTCTAGCTTAGCCAGTTCTTTTTCAATACGGGCAATTTCTGCGGTAAAATCAACAGCGCCAACTAAGGGTACTATTATTTCGTTACCAAAAGCAACTTGGCTGGCGCTTACTTTGGGGGCTTCTTGCTTGCTATCAATTGTTAACGTTTCAAGGCGGGCAAGAGCCATAATAACCTCAGTGGCATTTTTTAACGTATGTTGTGCCGCATCAGTACCTGGGCGAATAAGGACGGTGAGTTTTAACGAAGGGGCAATATTCAGTTCTGCCCTGATGGTACGCACAGCCACAATGGTTTCTTGCACCATTTCCATTTGTTCTGCACACAAAGGTTGCAAGCATTCAGGGCGTGCTATTGGGTAAAGGGCATCCGCTAAGTTAGCGTTTGCTTCTGCCCCTGGGAGGCTTTTCCAAACCTCTGAAGTAATAAAAGGAATAATGGGGTGTAAGAGGAGTAAACTTTCACGTAAAACTAGCCAAAGCACATAACGGGCTTGTGCTTGGCGGGCGCCCCCTGCTTGCATATCTGGTTTAATAAGTTCAAGGTACCAATCACAAAATTCGTTCCAAAAAAACTTATATAAACTTTGGGCTGCGTCATTAAAGGCATATTCACTGAATGCTTTTTTTTGCATTTCTTTGATTTCTTCAAGGCGGTGCAAAATCCAGTGATGGTGTAACCCTATGATTTCTTCAACCTCTACAGGTGTTGGTGCAGAACCACTTTCAAGGTTCATAAGAGTAAAGCGAGAGGCGTTCCATATTTTGTTCATAAAATGGCGGTAGCCTTCAATACGGTCTTCTGAAAGGCGAATATCTCTACCCATAGCGGCAAAGGCTGTTAGGGTAAACCGCAATGAGTCTGTGCCATATTTTTCGATCATATCAAGGGGGTCAATAACATTACCCGTTGATTTTGACATTTTTTTACCTTCAGCATCACGTACCAAAGCATGAATATAGACGTGATGAAAGGGAACTTTATCCATAAAATGTATGCCCATCATCATCATGCGGGCAATCCAAAAAAAGAGAATGTCAAACCCTGTTACCAAAACACTAGTAGGGTAAAAGCGCTGTAAATCATCGGTTTTTTCAGGCCAGCCAAGGGTAGAAAAAGGCCATAAGGCTGATGAAAACCACGTATCAAGCACGTCATCATCTTGTATAAGCGATGCTGACTGGCACTGAGGGCATACATCGGGTGCTTCTTCAGCAACAATAAGCTCACCACAGGCTTGGCATGTCCATGCGGGTATACGGTGCCCCCACCATAATTGACGGCTAATGCACCAGTCACGAATATTATCCATCCAATTATAATAGGTTTTAAGCCAAGTGTTTGGGTAAATGGCTGTTGTTTCAGGCACGGCATTGCGGGCTTTTTCAGCCAGTGTTTTTACAGCTACAAACCATTGTACAGAGACATGAGGCTCAATAATGGTTTGGCAACGGTAGCAATGGCCAATGCTATTTTCGTAATCAGAAATTTCAGCCATAAGACCAAGAGTTTGTAGCTCTGCAACCATTTCTTCACGGGCTTTTTCTTTGGGCATACCAGCATATTTGCCTGCCAAGGCATTCATGTTGCCGTCATCGTCAATAACCTGAATAAATTCAAGGTTATGCTTGTGCCCTAAGTGCCAGTCGTTGTGGTCGTGGCTTGGTGTTACTTTAAGTGCCCCTGTACCAAATTCACGGTCAACATAGGTATCTGCAATAATGGGGATGAGGCGGTCTGTTAAGGGGAGGCGTATTTTTTTGCCAATCAAGTGTTGGTACCGTTCATCATCAGGGTGTACGCACACGGCGCTATCACCAAGTAATGTTTCAGGGCGGGTTGTGGCAATAATGAGTGCGCCAGAACCATCTTCAAGAGGATACGTAATTTTCCACAAATGGGTTTTTTGGTTGGCGTGTTCCACCTCATCATCAGCAAGGGCTGTGTGGCATCGGTTACACCAGTTAATAATATATGAGCCTTTGTAAATAAGACCTTCGCTGTACAGTTGCACAAAAACTTTACGCACAGCGGCAGAAAGACCCTCATCAAAGGTAAACCGTTCATGAGCCCAATCAACAGAAGCACCCATAGCTTTGATCTGGTGCCGAATGTTTTCGCTATACTCTTCTTTCCACTCCCAGACCTTTTCTACAAATTTTTCACGACCCAAATCTTGGCGAGAGATGCCCTCACTTGCAAGGCGACGCTCCACAACGTTTTGTGTAGCAATGCCTGCGTGGTCCATACCAGGTACCCAAAGCACCTCTTTGCCCAACTGGCGGGCATGGCGGCATAAAACGTCTTGCAACGTTAGGTTAAGGGCGTGCCCTATGTGCAAGTTGCCTGTAACGTTAGGTGGGGGAATAACTATTGAATAGGTATTGTCAGGGTTATTTTGCTTTTTAGGGGCAAAACATTGGGTTTCTTCCCACACTTTACGCCAAAAATCTTCAATAAGTTCAGGTTCGTAGCCCTTGGAGAGGGTAAGCTCTTCTATGTCTGACATGAAATTTTTTCCATTTTCTTAAAGTTTGGCAAAGATACGACTTTGTTTTTAATTATATAAACGCCAAAGATATACCTTTGATTGTGCTAACTTGCAAAACAAAAACAAGGTGCGTACACTCATTTTTATGTTTAGAAAGCGCTAAAATATGTTGTTTTATAAAAAACATACTGCAAAAGAAGAATAACATTTTCATTGAGTGATGCTATAATGTCAACCCTTGCCATACTTTGGGATGAATCTTACGTTTGGGGTCTTTTGGCTGTGCGTGCCGCACAAAAAATGGGTATTCCCCATACAGTGATTCGCGCTGCTACTATTCCCCATGAACTTGCTACAAACCCACCAGCTGTTTTATTGGTACCTGGGGGTAATGCACGACAAAAAATTGTGCAATTACAAGCTGATGGAATGCACGCCATACAAAAATACGTAAATAACGGGGGCCATTATTTGGGCTTTTGTGGGGGTGCTGGTTTAGCCCTTTCATGGGAGGGTGCCCTTGGCCTTTGCCCTTGCCACCGTGGAAAATTTGATGACCGCTTGCAACACTTTATGAGCGGGCATTTACACATTAACATCCCAACTCAAGCACAAAAAACCTTAGAACACCTTTACCCTAACGGTACTCTTGCTTCGTTTGAGAATGCAAAAAATGATGTGCCTATTGGGCATGGTTTTTCTGGTGTGCCTGATATGCCTGATGTCTCTGGTGTGCCTGATATGCACGATACGCCTAATGGGCATGGTGTGCATGATGTGATGGTAACGGCTACAATGCCTCCTTCATCTGTTGCGTCTTTAGCAAACCCTTGCTTGCCTGTGTGGTGGCCTGGGCGCTTTGAGGCAAAAGAGAGTGAGCAGATAACAGTACTTGCTCGCTACGCAAGCCCTACTGAAGATTTTTGGCTTGCTGATTTGGCTATTGCTGATTTACCTCCAGAAACGTTTACTGTTTGGCGCGATATGTATGGTTTTTCTATCACTCCTGCCTTTTTGCATGACCAACCTTGCATTCTTCATGGGGCGTATGGTAAGGGTTCATATATTTTAAGTTATTCTCACCTTGAAACACCTGCTTCAGATTTTGCCAACCTGTGGTTTGCCCACTTATTACAAGCGCTTGGGGGTATAGCATCTCAAACACTTGTGCATGAACAATGGCATTTAGCTACAATCACAAACTGCTGGGAGGATAGCACTTTGGATGTGGTTGAAGCATTGCTTGAAAACATAATCCAAACAGGGTTCAAGCATAATCTGCTTTTTCAGCGTACCCCGTGGTTGTTCGGGTGGCGCACTGGCATACCTGGCATGCAGTTGAACAACTTATTGTTGGCATTAAAAACTCTTCGTTCAAAGGCACCTTGTCAAGAAGCTCACAAAATGTGGGAAGAAAAAAAAGCATCCATGGCACAGTCTATGAGTTTGTTTCACGCAGGGTGTATTCAGTATTTATTAGCAGAGCGCCTTGCCCAAACGTTATCGCGCCAATTACCTGAAGTTGTTCCTGATGCAATGCTTATTAAACAAAAAGAAGCTCTTTTTGGTCGCCCCATGCAGCATGGTGGCTTTTACCACGAACTTTTACAGGTACTCGATTCTTTGGCCTTTATGCAAGTAACACAAAAGGAATAACTAAGTTTGGTTTTTTGCCTTTTTGAAAATCGGTTTTTCGCTTTTTTGAAAAGTTATGCCTTTTACTCTTGTAACAACCTGAATTTTGTATCAATGGAGAAGCAAGTGGTGTTATGCCCCTCGCTAAATTACGCCGAGGCTCCAAACAAAACTGACAAAAAAGCTAGCTGTAACACTGTATATTTTATATTTTGTTCTCTTTTCTTGTTTGTATCATCAGCCCTACCTGCTGAGTTATTTGCTCTAGTTCGCTGGCATCAATAGGTTTAGGTAAATAATAATCCATCCCCATATTAAGGTAATACTCTTTGTCACCCGTCATGGCATGTGCTGTTAAAGCAATAACAGGCAAGCTTACAGGAATGGGCAAGCGAGGGCTTCCTTCAAGGGGAATTTCTAATAAGCCAGACACAAAGGGTGTTGGCTCAATATCATCAGTTTTATTTTCGCGAATACGACTAATAACCTCTGTACCATCCATAACAGCCATCTGAATATCTGTGAGCAGGCAATCAAAGTGTTTGAGCAAAAGAGCTTCTAACGCTTGTCGGCCATCATTAACACACACAACGTTATGCCCGTTTTTTTGCAACAGACGCCTAATGGTTAAGCGGTTAATGGGGTCATCTTCAGCTACCAGTAAGTCAAGGTGTTTATTGATAAGAGAAATAACTGGTTCTTCTTTAGGGGCTGGTTCTTCAACATGTTCAGCAATTTCAAAGGGAAAAGAACAATGGATTGTTGTACCTACCCCAAGGTCACTTTCAATGGCGGCATTGCCCCCCATAATAGAAATAAGACGTTGCACAATACCAAGGCCCAAGCCTGTGCCTGCATACCTTCTTGTTTTTGAACCATCAAGTTGAGTAAAAGCTTTAAATATATGTGAAATATTTTCTTCAGAAATACCAATGCCTGTGTCTTGAACAACAATATATATGCAACACTTGCCTTTTTGGCAACGGGGAAGCACTGAACACTCAAGGGTAATTTCTCCCGTATCTGTAAATTTGAAGGCGTTACCAACGAGGTTGAAAATAATTTGGCGAATGCGGGCATCATCTCCTATAAGCCATTGAGGAATATTTTTAGCCATGCGCATAACAAATTTTATTTTCTTTTGTTCTGCCTGATGCACAAACATACGCAGCGTCATCTCAATGGTTTCAGTTAAATTAAAGGGGTGCTGTTCAAGAACAAATCTGCCCGCCTCTATACGTGAAAAATCAAGAATATCAGAAATAATACGCAAAAGACTGCGCCCAGAATAGTTTGCCGTGGCTACATAATCTTGCTGTTGGGTTGAAAGGGTGGTGTATTGTAAAAGTTGCAACATACCTAAAATGCCATTTAACGGTGTGCGTAATTCATGACTTACGTTCGTTAAAAATTCACTTTTTGTACGGTTAGCGGTTTCGGCCTCATTTTTTGCTTCTTGCAACTGTTCTGTAGCACGCCGTTTACGCAGTTGAAACCACATCCCGTTAATAAAAAGTTCCAATTGGCGCAAATCTGCAAGTTCATAATCATGAGTTTTATTGGCAACACCAGCAATACATACAATTTTACCATTTTCAACGACAGGAGTAAGAATATACCTATTGATATTAATGGGTGTGACTCCATGCAAAGGAATCGTTTTTGTGACGCCGTTAACAATGCGAGCACGATGAAAAAGTGTTTCTTGAGCTTGTTTTCTATAAGCAATAATAGCTTCATGCAATTTTTGTAATACCTCAGCACTGTACGTATTTAACAGTTCTTGCGAACAGTATACCTTTGATTCAGGCTGGGCAATAGTACCTGGTAGGAATAAGAACCCAATATTACTCCCCGTAAGTTGTACTGCCTGATCAAGAGAAAATTGAATAACTTCTTCTTCAGGAGATAAATCCATGTGAGAAAGGCGGTACAGGGCGGCAAAGCGAGCCTCATTAAGGCGCATTTTTTGCTCAAGGCGTTTTTTTTCTGTAACATTCTTTATAATGCAAGCGATAAACCCTGGTCTTAAAAGATAGGCAGAAACTTCTAAAAAATGCCCATTTTGTGTTTTATGAAATAAAAAACTTTCTGTTTGTTCATTGAATAAATAAGGGGCAAGGCAGTGTTGTACAAAATCATCTGCTCCTTTGGTAAGTAACTCTTGCAAATTACGCCCTACAGGCTCTATGGTTTCAAAGTGTACAAGCTGGCTAAATGCGGGGTTGGTGAGACGTAAAGAAAAGTCTTTACCAGTATATTCTTTGGCTGATTGTTTGCCCATAGGGTATTCAAATACAGCAAACCCATCATTCATACTTGTAAATACCGTTTTATATGCTTGTAATGTGTAACTCGCAAAGGTTTGATCCTGTAAGTGTAAAACAACATTTGTTACATTATTTTCACCATCAAATTCTGGCCAAAAAAAGCAGTTTGCCTGTATAATACCAGCCTTCATACTAAATAAACGTAGGGCGATGAGCAAAGGCACCTTAGATTGACTCACCTGCAAAACATAATCGATGATTGTTTTGCTGTGCCCGCCGAGTATGAAAAAAGGCTGGTTAATAATTTCTGTTGGGGTATCTATGATGTAGTGCTTAATAGATGGACTAATAAATTGTATATCCCCTTCAGCATTAAAGCGAAACATCAAATCAGGTAAAAACTCAGCCACAATACGTTGGGTCTGTTCGGGTAGCGCAAGAGCTTGTTCACGAGAAACAAGTGACCATTCGTTAATGACAGTACAAATAAGGCGTATTGGTTTGTCTGCTTTGTCGTAAAAACAAAGGGCGCTTAACCGTAAGGGTAGGGTATTCTCAGGCGCATCTTCTAGCCGAACTGGTACAGAAAAACGTGGTTTAATATTGGAAAGAAGAGATTCAAAGTGTAACCGCAAGGGGACGGTATCAAGAGATGTTAACTGTATACATAAACTTTCAAGCGATGCCTCTTCGTTATTTGCTGGGGGAATAAGCTCTTGCCAGCGCGCAGAAGTCCAAATAGTTCCAAGGGTAAGATCACAATCCCAAACACCAGCCCATAGCGTTTGCAAGGCAAGCTCTGCGCCATTATGCACTTTTTGTTTTTCAACATTTAAGGCATTGTTTTGCACTTCTTCAATGGATTTTGGTGATTTTTGAGGTAGAAGAACAAAAGGCAAGGGCGCAGCCACAAGTTCTTTATTATCTTTATTTGTGGTTTCTTCTATCGCTGGAATGAGGTCAAAAGACAAATTATCTGTAGCATGTTCAGCCACAACCCCGTGTAAAGCAGAGCTAACGGCTGGTGTATTTTTAGGACGTACACTTTCTGGGGCATCATTGCCCAATCGTGGTCGGCTATCTGCTACATCATCAGAGCCAATAAAATTACTTAAATCGTCTTCTCGTTCAATAAGCTCAAGATATTTAAAAAGGTCTACCTTACCTGATGAATCTACAGGTATTCTGCCCATTGTACTCGCAGCTTCAATACCCTCCCCAAGCAAACTTGCATTATGAGCAATAAGTTTTTTTAAGGTTTGAACTTTTTTTTCAGCCTCAAGTAATGCCTGTGTGAGCTTTGCTTGCATAGCTTGGTTTGTATCACCCATAATATTTGCTCCGAAACACAATGTTTTACTTAGTGTCAACTTTACCCTTTAGCTATGCCTTATTTTTTTTCATACGGCAAGCTAGAGCCATTATTACGTGAGATGTTTCTTTTTAAATGAAATATAAAAGCTTACTGTAGTTGAATACTTTGTTTATTGAGCTTTTATGTGGTATTATTATAAGGTTAAAAGTTGCATATTGTAGCTAGTCATGACAAACTACTTACATTCTATGGATGTTTATATTACTTTACATAAAGTTATGAATAAGCATTTTATTGAGCTCAATAGTTTTAAAGTGAGGAGCTTTTTGTGGTACGTGTTCTCATCGTTGATGATTCTTCTTTTGTAAGAGGAACTCTAAAGGCTCTGTTAGAGCAAGACCCAGAGATAACTGTTGTAGGTATGGCCGCAGACGGGTATGAGGCTATTGAAAAAATAAAAGAACTTGACCCTGATTTGGTAACCCTTGATATTGAAATGCCCCGTATGGATGGGCTTAAGGCACTACAAGAAATCATGCGCGACAACCCCTGCCCTGTTATTATGGTAAGTTCGCTTACTGTTGAAGGGGCTAGCTCAACTCTTCAAGCCCTTGAGCTTGGTGCACTTGATTATTTTGGCAAACCCACTTCAGGTACTATGGACCCCGTTGTAGTTAAAAATGATCTTACCAAAAGAGTTAAAGAATTGAGCCGCAGAAAAACTACTATGCGCCTTTTACATAAACGATCCTTGAGTCACAAAGAAGCTGTGCAAAAAGTAGCACCTTCTCAAAAAAGTTCAGATGTTGCTGCACCCACGCAGGCACGACAAGACAGAAGCACCGTGGCTAGAAAATTTGATGTTCTTTGTATAGGCGTTTCTACAGGTGGCCCGCCAGCTGTACAAAAGCTCCTTTCTCGATTGCCAAAAAAATTTCCTGTGCCCATATTAGTAGCACAGCATATGCCAGTAGCTTTTACAGGGCCTTTTGCTTATCGTTTGAATTCGCAATGTGAAATGAATGTGCAAGAAGCGAATGAAAACATGGTCTTGCAAGCTGGAACAGCCTATATATGCAAAGGGGGCATGCATTTACGAGTGCGGTTACAACAAGGGTTACCCTTTGGGGTTGTTAGCGAAGACCCAAAAGACGCCCTCTATAAACCTTCCGCCAACGTGCTATTTGAGTCAGTGGCAGAAACTTTTGGACGTCGTTCTTTATGCCTTGTTCTCACTGGCATGGGTAACGATGGTCTTGAAGGGGCAAAGGCTATTCACAGTAAAGGTGGCTATATTATTGCTCAGTCTGAAGAAAGTTGCGTTGTATACGGCATGCCAAAAGCTATAGTTGATGCTAAATTAGCTAATGAAGTAGTTGATATAGATGGCATGGCGCAAACAATTCTTTCTTTATTTAATTTATAATTTTTTATAACACCACAATGATAGTTGTTTTTTTGGAGTTCTGTTATGTCAGAAGCGCAGCACATACTTGATCTTTTGAATAGTAAAGATCCTGAAAAAATACGAGAAGGTGCTTTTTTAGCAGGTGAAGAACGTCTCGTTGAATCCATTGTTCCCCTTGTTCAGCAAATAGAGGCTGGTAGCGCAGCTATTCAAGAAGCAGTGGAACATGCATTGCTTAAAATTGCCTCACCAAAGGTTGTTCCAGCCCTTATTCCACTACTTCGTTCTGAAGAAGTACCTGCAAGAAATACTGGGCTTTCTTTATTACGCCAGCTTGGCAGCCTTGATACTAAATCTCTTATTGCCCTTCTTGGCGATGCAGATGACGATATACGTATCAGCGCTGCTGACCTTTTAGGGTATATTAATAATACTCCTGCTGTTGTCATAGGGTTGTGTGAGGTGTTGATTAACGACACACAAGTTAACGTACGCCAGCAAGCTGCTGTAAGCCTTGGTAGATTAAAAAATCCTGATGCCGCCCCGTATTTAAAAATGGCGTTATCTGATGAAGAAGAATGGGTACAGTTTGCTGCCATTGAAGCCCTTTCTTTATTGCATCATGAGGCTGCAATAACTTCACTGCTTGCAGCATTAGATGATTCTTCTGAACTGATTCAGTTTAATATAATTGAAGCTCTTGGTGAAATTGGCGACATTAAATCTGCCCCTGTACTACTCAAATTGCTGGAGACTTCTCCTACCCCCTTATGTAATGCCATTGTTAAGGCTCTAGTCTATATCTTAGGCGAAAAATCCCTTCATTTATTGGGAAATAAAGCTGTGGCAAAGTTTCATGAATATTTATTGCTTGCCCTTAAAGATGAATCTACTGAAACTCAAGATGTGGCCATTAAGGGTCTTGCAGTTGTAGGAGAAGAAGAAGCATCTGCAAGTATACTTGAACTTGCAAGCCATCTTAACCCAGATATGGAGATGGAACGGCTTGAGTCTATGATTAATGCCCTTGCACGCATTGGCATGACAACTGCTATTGAAGAAGCACTTAAATCGTCTGAAGAACAGCGAATGCAAGTTGCCCTTGCTACTATTTTGCGTATGCAAAATGTTGATAAGGTCGCTTTGCTCAAACAGCTATTTTGGACTACATCGCGCACCATCCAACGCATTATTATTACAGAATTGGCAGGTTTTGCTGTTAATGAAGACCAGCCCTTTTTTCTAGAAGTTCTTGAACGTCATACCGATAGCAATATTTTACGTGATACGTTGAATTTTTTAGGCCAAAAAGGGAAAGCAGATGCTATTGTTGAATCACACCTTATTGAGTATTTGATTAATCCTTATGATGATGTAAAAGAGGCAGCTCTTATGGCATGTATTGCTTTGCACTCTCCTCGCCTACTTGAACATTTTCTCACTATGCGCATTAGCCAAGATGCTGAACGGCGTATGATGGCTATTTTTGCCCTTGGCCACATAGATTCTACCCAATATCTTGAATATTTGGTTGAGGCATTACATGACAGCTCAGGTAACGTGCGCAAAGTAGCCTTGCAAATGCTTAGTAACATTGAAACCCTTCCTGAAAAAGCCCAAGAGTCTATTTTGCATTGCTTTGATGATGAAGATAGTAATGTGCGAATGGCTGTTGTAGATGCTCTTGGTTCTTTTTCTGACGCGATTGCAAAAGAAATATTGTTTAAAGGGTTGTACGACCATGAGGTTTGGGTGCAAATTCGTTGTATAGAACAATTGGTTAGAAGAAATGCTGACTGGGCAGTTGAAGAGCTGGTAGCATCTCTTGATGTTCATACAAAGAATATTGTTGTTCTTAGAACTATTGAAGCACTTGGTGAAATTGGTGGCGAGGTGGCGTTTCGCACTCTGTTTTCTTTGCTTTCTAGCAAAGATACCACCATGCAATCTGCGGCAGAGAGTGCTATTGAATCTATTCAAAATAAAATGAGAGAATAATGGCTCTTTTCCCCACAACACTCAAAAGTTCTTCTAGCTCTGCTTCTGGCCTTGAGCTTACAGCAGCAGACTTTAAAAACTTGCGTGATTTTATTTACACAGCGTGCGGTATTTACATTAGCGATTCTCGTAAATATCTTATAGAAAATCGCCTTATTGGTAGATTACGTGCGCTTAACTTAAAAAATTATGATGAATATAATTCATATTTACGCTATGACCCAAGACGTAATGATGAATTAAAAAACTTGTATAATGTTATTACAACAAACGAGACAAGTTTTTATCGTAATCCACCTCAGTTAGAGGTTTTTCAAAAAATAGTATTACCTGATGAACTTGAAAAAATCCGTAAAACAGGGATTAAAAAGTTGCGCATTTGGTCTGCAGGGTGCTCTACAGGCGAAGAACCTTACACCATTGGTATGATTTTGCATGAAGTGCTAAAAGCAGAAATCAATTCTTGGGATATTAAAATTACGGCAAATGACCTTTCTCAGGCAGTTCTTGCTTCAGCTGAAAAAGCTGAATATACTGACTATGCCTTGCGCACAACCCCTCCTAGCATTGTTCAACAATATTTTAAAAAAGAGAATAATAAGTTTACCGTTGTTCAAGGGGTTAAAAAACTTGTGCATTTTGCCCCCATTAACCTAAGTGATAGGGTAGCCTTAAAGCGCAATGAGCGTAGCCATATTATTCTTTGTCGTAATGTCATTATCTATTTTGATGAAGAAATGAAAAAGCAGGTTATGAGTTCTTTTTACGATAACTTACTACCTGGTGGCTGTATGCTCATTGGGCACTCTGAATCATTGCATAGTATTTCTCGAGCTTTTACGCCAGAACACCACACTGGTACCATTGTGTATAGAAAAAAAGAATAAGCGGTAATACAAGTGGGAAAAGCAAAAATAATTACCATTGCTAACCAAAAAGGAGGTGTTGGTAAAACAACCACGGCCATAACCTTAGCCGCAGCTTTTAAACGTATGGATAAACGTGTACTCCTTATTGACTTAGACCCCCACGCCAATGCTTCAGTACATTTACGATATTATCCCGAAGATTTGACTTTTACGGTTAATGACCTGTTTTTAGATGAAGGTGACGTTACCCTCATTTGGCAAAAAATTTGTTACAAGCACGCAACCCAGCAATTTGATGTTGTTCCCGCAAGTATTCGATTGGCTGAGCTAGAAATAGATTTGCGCAACAGAAAAGGTAAAGGCACCATATTGCAACGAGCACTTAACCATGTGCTTTTGGAATATGACTATATTATACTTGATTGCCCACCCCACATAGGTATTTTGTTGGTAAATGCCCTTGTAAGTGCTGATTTGCTTATCATTCCTATTCAAACAGATTTTTTGGCACTTCACGGGTTAAAGTTATTGTTTGATACTATTAAGATTTTAAACAAGGTTTTACCAGAACCTGTAAATTATCGAGTTTTACCAACTCTTTATGATAAAAGAGCCAATGCTTGCGCTAATGTGCTCGCCTTGCTTGATAGAAAACTGAAAGGCAGTGTGTTTAAAACCGTAATAGGTATGGACACCCGCTTTCGTGAAGCAAGTGCCCAAGGCAGAGTTATTTATGAAATAGCCCCTACATCACGCGGGGCGTTAGAGTATGAAAGTTTGGCAAGAGAGATAATCGCCCTATGAAAACACCAGAAGAATATTTTGCAGAACAAGACTTTAGCACCGTCACTCAAAAGCCTGAGAACTTCTCGTCGGCAGAGCGTGCTTTTATTGATAAATACCTTGGTGAACAGGCAGACACTATTCTTGACAAAATTCAGGTTCCCGCGGTTCATAATGAACCTGAAGCCGTTGCTAATATGTCTTCAAAAAACATAGAATTTGCCTCTTTTGAAGATGTAGAAAAAGTAAATATTTATGCAGAATTACGCGAAGCACCAACGCTTTTAATGGTTGGGTGCTACCTTGGAACGCAAGAATTTATTATACCAACTGCTGTGGTGCAAGAAGTTATTAGAGCACAATCGATTGTAAAATTACCAACAGCACCAAATATCATTGCTGGCGTTATAAACTTACGGGGCAAAGTAACTCCCCTACTTAAATTACGCGATATTTTGGAGGTAACCTCCCCTCGTCAAACAGGAGATGATTTTTTTATTATTTGCAAGTATAATGATTTACAAATAGGTTTAATGGTTGAGCGTATTCATACCATGTACCGTATTACTCAAGAACACCTTGAATGGAATATTGAAGGGAGCTTAGGGGGCGATACTGAAGGTATTGCAGGTGTTGCAAAACTTAATGATCAGCTTCTTAATATCGTTTCTGTTGATAGAATTATAGAAAAATTACTTTAACAAGGAATATGGGCTATGCCGAAGCACATTTTAATAGTCGATGATTCAAAAACTATACGCAATCTGGTTGCCTTTATCATGAAAAAAGAGGGCTTTAGGGTAACCACGGCTGAAAATGGATTGGATGGTCTTGAAAAGCTCTATTCTTCTGAAGATATTGATCTTATTATTAGCGATATTAATATGCCAGAAATGGATGGTTTTACTTTTATTAGAACTATTCGCGAGCAACCTGCTTATAAAAACCTACCAATTGTTATTCTTTCTACAGAGTCAGAAGAGAGCGATATCCAGCAAGGTATAGGGCTTGGGGCAAATATGTATCTGGTAAAACCAGCGCAACCGTCTATGATGATAAAAAGCATTCGTATGTTACTTGGGTAGGTTAGCTTATATTTTTTTGGCCAATATGATACTAAAAAGGGGTTACCAAAAATAAAATTATGAGAACTATCTGCAATTTAAGGATTTGCCCTTAAGGAAATACGTAACAGACCGAAAAAATAGATAAGGAAGTAACTTGCAGGTGTGCATAGTTACAGGCTGACAGTCTTTTGACGTAAGGATTTATTATGACCCAAGATTTTATGGATGCTGAACTTTTTGCTGATTTTATTATAGAAGCTAAAGAGCATCTTGAAACTATTGAACCTAACTTGCTTGAGCTTGAAAAAGCCCCTGACAATCTGAATTTACTCAATGAGATTTTCAGACCTATGCACTCTTTAAAGGGCGCTTCTGGCTTTTTAGGTTTGAATAAAATGAATGCCCTTGCTCATAAAGCTGAAAATATTTTAGATGAATTACGTAAAGGCTCCATGGCTGTTAGTGCAGAAATCATGGATATAATCCTTGCTACTACTGATGCTTTGCGCCAAATGATAGATAGTCTTGAAGTATCAAGTACAGAAGGGGATACAGATACAGTCCCCTTAATGGACTCTCTTGATGCTCTTATGGAGGCTACGTCTGCTCCTTCTGCTACCACGGGGGCTTCGCAGCCCGCAAGCGCACCTGCTAAGGCTGTTGCCTCAACTGCTGCTTCTACCCAAGAACCACCACAACCTATTGCCCTTGACGTAGAGAGCTGGATTGAATCATTGCCAGGTAAAGAAACCTATGCTCTCACTGCCTTTGGTTCAGAACATTTGAAAAATTTTGTGGAAGAAGCCCGCGAGAACATTGTTAATATTGCTGATTCGCTACTTGAGCTTGAAAAAAGCCCAAAAGATTCTTCTGATCTCATCAATGATACTTTTCGCCTGTTTCACAATTTGAAAGGCAACAGTGGAATTATTGGATATAATGAACTTAATAGCTTGACCCATGAAGCTGAAACCTTACTCAATGATGTAAGAAAAGGTGCAGCCCCTGCTTCTTCTGCACTTATAGACCTTTTATTGCTTGCCACAGACGTTTTGGATGCGTTGATTACACATATTTCCATTCCTGATACAACCGCAACCCCTTTTGATATTTCAGAACTGCTTGAAAAGTTACAACAAGCTGTTTCTGGTGGAACTATTGAAATTCCTGCAAGTCTTCATGCTCTTTCTGTATCTCAAAGTACTGCTGAAGAAAATGAAGTTATTGTTGAAGAAGAAAAAATTATTGATCAAGAAGAAGTGAACGCTTTTGACAATACAGTAACACAACAATTTTCTTTGATTGGGTCAGCTATTCAGGGCATGAAAGAAGATGGTACCGATACTCAATTTTCTGATGCTATGTACCGCAGCCTTAAAGCATTGCAGTCAGCCTGTAAAGTTATGGGGCTTGACGATATCCAGCAGTATGCTGAACGTACAGCTGGTATTGTTGACCAAGGTAGAATTACCGAACTTGATTTTTCTTTGATGGCGGATTTGCTGGAACAAGAATGTGGTATTATTAGCGATATGATTAAAAGTGCCCTTGAACAATTTATGGCCACTTTAAAAAATGATACGGCAAGTATTATACAGGCATTGGAAGAAACGACTGTTCAGGCCGCTGAAAAAATTATTAGCAATACCTCTGTAGCAAGCGCTCCTGCTAAGGCGCCTGCAAAAGCTGCCAAAGAAGATTCGACACTCAAAACTTCTTCTACCATCAGGGTAGACCATGAAAAACTTGACCATTTGATGAACCTGATTGGTGAACTAATAATTAACCGTAACCGTTATTCTATGCTGGCCCGCCAGTTAGAAGAGTTTGATAAAGCTGATATTGGTGAAATTGCCCAAAACCTATCTGAAACAACCTATGCTATGGCACGTATTTCAGACGATTTGCAAGACACTATTATGAAGGTACGCATGGTACCTGTGGCATCTGTTTTTTCTCGATTTCCACGGCTTATTCGTGACCTTTCACGCAAGAGTGGCAAAGAAGTTGAACTTGTTGTAGATGGAGAAGATACAGAACTTGATAAAAGTGTTGTAGAAGTTATTGGTGACCCTTTGGTCCACCTTATTCGTAACTCTGTTGACCACGGTATTGAATCTGCTGAAGTTCGCAAAGCCGCAGGTAAACCTGAACAGGGAACTGTTTCTTTACGTGCTTTTTACAGAGGTAACTCTGTTGCCATCGAGATTGAAGATGACGGAAAAGGTATTGACCCTGAAAAAATGCGTCAGGTAGCTGTTAATAAAGGAATTTTAACGGCTGAAGATGCAAAACTTTTAGACGATAGAGAAGCTATGGAACTTATTTTTGCTCCAGGCTTTTCTTCAGCTGAAGCCATCACAGATATTTCAGGACGAGGTGTTGGTATGGACGTTGTGCGTACCAACATTAAAAACCTGAAAGGAAGTATTGGCATACAGTCTGAAATAGGCAAAGGCTCAACCTTTACCTTATTGCTTCCCTTAACCTTGGCAATTATTGATGCCCTTATGGTAAATGTGGCTGGTAACATGTTTGCCATCCCCCTTGATGCAGTTTCTGAAACAACCAAATTAGAAGCCGCACGATTAACAGATGTTAAGGGTAAAAAAGCTGTAACGTTACGTAATGAAGTGTTGGGGATTATAAGTTTGGCAGAATTGCTAGGTTTGCCGTGTAATATGGAAAATCAAGAAATGCTCGCTGTTGTTGTTATACAAGATAATGACCGTCGTCTTGGTCTTGTGGTTGATCGTTTGTTAGAGCGACAAGAAATTGTAATTAAGCCTTTAGGTAATTATTTAGGTGATTTAAAAGGAATATCTGGAGCTACTATTATGGGTGACGGAAGCGTTATTCTTATTCTTGAACCCCATGAAATATATAGCTTGGCAACATCAAGAGCGTAAAGAGATAATCTACCTTAAAATAAATAAAGGGACCCCTTGTGTTATCACAAAGGGTCCCTTTATTTGCGCTTGAGAGAAAGCATTTCTTCTAGTGTAAACGAATTTACCAGCATTCATCCTTACGCATTCCAAAGGGGTTACCCCTTTGGTGGGGCAGGGGGTGAAACCCCCGATGCGTCTTACAAAAGGGCTAAGCCTTCATTATTTAGTTTTTCGGCTGTGCTTTTTCTACAGCAATACGAAATCCTTTTATTTGGTTGCCATCCATTTCTTTAATAACGTGGTCAGCCACATCTTGTGGCACTTCTACAAAAGAGAACCGGTCATAAACCTCAATACTCCCAATCATTTTACCAGGAATACCTGATTCACCAGCAATAGCACCCACAATATCACGGGGGGTTATGCTCATTTTGTTACCCGCATTAATGAACAACCGTGCCATACCAGCACTGCTATGCACTTTGCCTCGTGGTTCACGCTTGCCAAAACTTTCGCTTCTATCTCTACTTTCGCCTCTATCTCTAGATTTTCTGGCATCTCTAAAATCGCCCCCGTCTCTGCTATCTCTTTTAGGCTTAGATCGTTCGGGTTCAAGCAAAATATCTCTTTGGTTCAAATCATCGCCATTTTTGTCCATAAGCATTTTTAAAAGAGCGGCGGCTACATCTACACTTGTGTGGTCGTCATCCAAAAAAGTTTCAATAATTTTTGAATACCTTTCAAGCTTTTCTGACGTAATGCTATTATGTATTTGTTCAAGTAACCTGCTGGTTTTTAAGATATTAACATCTTTAAGGGTAGGCAGGGGGCTTTGGGTAATGTGTGCTTTGGTGTAGCGGATGATGTCGCGCAATTTAAAATGCTCGCGAGGCCCAATAAAGGTAAACGCACTACCTGTACGCCCTGCACGGCCTGTGCGGCCAATGCGGTGTACATAGTTTTCTACATCATTTGGGATGTCAAAGTTAATAACAGCGTCCACATCATCAACGTCAATGCCACGGGCGGCAACGTCAGTAGCTACAAGAATTTCTATTTTATCTGAACGAAAGCGGCCCATAACGCGGTCGCGTTGGCCTTGGTTTAAGTTACCGTGCAAGGCATCAGCCGTATAACTTCTGCTTATAATAGCTGCTGTTACTTCATCAACCTTATGGATGGTTGAGCAAAAAACGAGAACTTTGCGGTAATCGTGGGCATCAAGCACTCGGCATAGGGCATC
>JARJEC010119708.1:0-33564 GCA_030264575.1 Tachinus sp. AB-2021
TGCTGTTGGTGCGTAAACCTGTATAATGTTTACGTCTATTGGGCAAGCTTTTAGCTGTAGCAGCATGACTTTGTTTGACTGAGGTACAAAGTTTTTCACTGACATGTTTACTTCCTTTGTTAAAATGATTCTGACCCCATTTCTGTGGTGTTTGCCGGTATTGCCTGAGTAATATATTGGATGGTCACCAAATCTACATTTTCCCGTCGCTTTCCATCGCATCTCACTTATTCCTAGAATGGTTACGTCCAGTCTATTCATTTCTCGGACGACATTGTGTGTCTTCCCTGCTTCAAAAGTAGATGCATCAAAACAAATATTATTTGCTTTGTTTTATGAAAACAGAAATGCTTTTGAAACAGTTGCTTGGTTAAAAACCCGACATCATACATTTTGGTATGCATAGAAATTTCTTAGTATCTCCTGTTAACGGTGTGGATGAAAATGTGGAAAAGTTGAAAGTCTAAAGTGTCAAATGAGTGGAAGGATTGTGGTAAAAACATAGTCACCACAGATTCTATCCATCCCAATAGTCACAAATTTGCTGCTTATCACTCAATGACACATTGAGCCTTCAGCCTTCCATTGACAGAAAATGCTCTACAAAAATAGCTAAACAAAATTATTTTAATAAGTTGTAGCAACGGTTTCCCTCCACATTTATCCTCCACAATCTACCCAAAAATAATACCTCCAGCCCCTAAAAATATATCTATTTCATATTTTGGCAATATTTTGGAAAAAATAGGAGGTATTCTCAGTAAATTTAATTATCCAGTAACTTTTAAAAATACCAGCAAACAGTCCACCCCATTTTTGAACGCAAAAGGCAGTACAGACAAATTAATGAAATCCCGAGTCCATGAGTTAAGTTGTTCCGCATATGTTGCTCTGTATATAGGATAAACAAGATGAAATTTTCATATAAGATTTAAAGAACACTACCGCTCTTTTAGGCAGTTTCATTCTGGCAGTACATTTGCTAATCATTTTTTATAAATTATTATATGTAAATTATATTTTATATTATGCTTAGTAGGCTTACCTGTAGCCTAAAAAATGTTGTGTACACCATGGCCGAAATACTCTTAGCTGTCTTCGCCTGATGTTTGCCTCGCTCGCTTTGCTTGCTTGTCTCGCAACTTTCAGACTCGTCTCGCAACTTTCAGACTCGTCCAGCAAAGCAGTTCTTTCTGGCCTTCATATACTATAGTTATTTGTATATTAAGGCCAGAAAGTACTACGTTGCTGGAAAATACTCTTTTCTGTCCTTGCCTGATGCTCTCTTCTCAGACTCGTCCAGTAAAGCAGTACTTTCTGGCCTTGATATACTATAGTTGTTTGTATATTAAGGCCAGCAAGTACTACTTTGCTGGACGATTCTGAAAATTGCGAGAGCATCAGGCGATGACAGAAAAGAGTATTTTAGTCGTGGTGTACACAACATTTTAGGCGACTACAGTTGAGACTACTAAGCATGGTATAAAATACAATTTACATATAATAATTTATAAGTATATTTATAGGTGTTTGAAAATTTCAAAAATTCGTTCAAAGCGGGTGGAGTAGAATCAAATTCTGTATCACTATTAGACATTTATATGATCAGGTTGACAATCAATTAGATTGATGCAGCTTATATCAAATTTATAAAACGATAAATAATCTTGCATTTTTCTGAACAGTAGTGACATAGACAATTTTGTACAAGAACTTTGCGGCCTGGAAGTATTTTGCAGTACGGAATTGTCACTTTCAGATCTACTAATTGCAAATAGCTACTATCTGCATGCAAATACGGCCAGAAGCAGCGACTTTCCGATAAAGTCGCATAAAAATAACTATTGTTTATTCTACTCCGAGAAATGAAATTGAATGCCTTCATTTTTATTTTGATGTTCATTTTATTGGCTTTAAATGTATGTCCAAATATTTCTCTTTTTAAAAAATCCATAATACATAATACTTTACGAAATATAACCGAATAAAGAAAACACTCAGAGTATTATAAATACGAGCCCTAGTTTTTATGCTCTTTTTGCTTTTGTCACTATGTTCACTGGGATTTTATTTTCTGCCGATTAACAAAAAACTATCTCGATTATTTTTTATAGTGACTAATAATTATGTAGTAAATATGTAATAATAGATTTAAATTAATATGGACGGCAAATGTTCTATAATCCCATATTTGTCAACAAATAATACGTACGTGAGTTTATAATAATGTAAACTTTAAATTTAAATTTAAAAATTAATTTTTTTTTTGAAATTGTACAAATTCCGTTGAACAGTTTATTTTTATCTTTATTTATATAAAATATAATAATATTTCACATTAGGTACTATTTTTAGGCCATCACCCAATGTATAAACACGAAATAAAAAAGATCTTCGATAGACGCAGGTGTTTATTTTTGTTAATTTTAAATCAAACTAACAAAATACAACTAAAAGTTTGGATAAATATAGGATTATAAATGAATTCTAAATTATTATTATTTTTATATATTATTATTTCTATGGCAAAGTGAAAAAACGGTATAAAAACCGATCGCATTTTTTACTGCCCGTATTAGAAACTTTTACGGGATATAAAGAAAAGAAATGTTAACATAAATAAAAATAGAACACTTATATTTTTAGCATGTAATATTTGCAGGAAACTAGTTACTACTAGGTGACAGCATTTGCCGCGAACTATCTCTTTTCTTTGAAAATCATTTTCTTTTACAAAAAACCGTAACCTTAATGGATGTTTTATGAATATCCATTGAAATTTATTTAAAAATAGAATACAATTTAATGCTTTATTGTAGATAATATTTTATTTCCGTTTGCATTACAAAAAAATTTATCATTTCTTCTTTTTGTTGCTGTTGAGGATGTTTTTGTATGAAATTCTGGATAATTTCTTCTTAAATATGTTACAAAAATACTCTTTATTAAAATACAAACTTGTTATTGATATTTTTTAATTTAATTTATCTTGCCGTTGCAGAAGAAATATTATAAATATGCGCAAAGTTAATTTATAAGTAAGTAAAGTTTTTTATAAAAAATTCATAAAAAAGTGCTTTCTCTTGTTACACCAAACCGACAATACACTATATTGAAAATGAATATATATTGAAAAAACCCAGCAAATTTATTTCAAGAAAAAAAAATCAACATTACTTTTTTCTATATCTTCCAATTTTTAATATACCTCGCAAAACATAACAATTAGGAAGGGACTCCACTTAATTTGTTTGCTATCGTCAGATAAAAATTGCCATTTGTTGCCATCATTAAAATAATTTTATAAATAAATCATATGAATTATTAAATTATTTCTTAATTATTATGTTATTTTGACGTAAATTCTTTATATAACACAACATTAATAATTATCTTTTACTTTACTTGAATTAAGTACATATAAAATAATTAAAGCAATTAATGCAAGAATGTTATTACGTTTCGAATGAAAAAATTTACTGTCGATTTTATTGTTTTGTAATCACAGATTTATACAAAAATAAAAGTATATGGTATCCGCTTGAGTTTGATTGAAGTATGAAGCCAGATTACTCACCTTAGCAACAATCATATTTTAATAATTGAAGGGGTTACAGCAAAAAGAGAATAAATTAAATGTATCTATTTTTATCAGAAATGGGAAATTCATATTTTCGTGAATTTATACTATAAATTAATACATACTTATACAAAATAATATATAATATAATATAATATTTCCCGACTAGTTTTGGCTACTTTATAGCCCTTTTCATGGTGATTTTATGTATGCGGTGTTATTAATTCCATAGAAAATATATGTAAATTTATTAATTTAAAAAAAAAATTTAAAAAAATCCAGGATATTGAAATTTTTATGTTTAAGAACAATCTATTTTTATATGATTTTTTTAAAATTCGTTATTAATTAAAACATTATATTAATTATATAAAATAGAACTAATTATGCTAATATTAGAAAATAGCTAAAATATATAATGTGCGAAACGTCGGAATGTTTGAAATGTGAAAACGATTTACCCTTGGAAGCCGTTAATTTTGTAAAATTCAAGAGTGACACAATGCGCTTGGTTGTGATTATAAATGTAGCCTAAATATTTCCATATCGCTTTTTAGTGCAGAATTGAAGTGAAGCAATTAATTAAAATTATTAATCTTGCAATAACCCAAATAAAAGTTTGATTAAATTGCAAATTATATTGACAATGGGAGGAGGTCGTAGGTTAAAGTTGTCGGTTGGATCTTGTAATGAGGTTTTTTTATTTATAAAGTGGCATGCGCTACAGGTTAAATGTGTCAACTTCTTTAATCATCGCGACATATCAATTAATTAAGTCGTAAGAATGGAACGTTGTCTTACGCGAGGAAAATATTTGTTATTGATTATAATTATGAGCGAGGCTTTCACCGCGTTTTCACCTGCTATTTGTTTATTTAATAATTCAAAGTGTATCATTTGTACCATTAAGATTATTGTGGGGTGATATAAATAATGATTGATTTTCTCTGACGTGCGTGTGTTAATGTTAATGGGTGGTTAGATCTGATTGTAGCAGCCCGTAGGGGGGCGTTTTATTATGATTAATTTCACGCAATTACTACTACGACTTTTGGATTGATATAAAGAATATTTTTTTGGACATAAGTAACTAATCATAAATCAAGTCTTGGAAATATATTCGAATTTATAGTTGAAGAAATTATTTTGAAATTTTTTGGAAATAAAAAAAAAATGGCTTTGACACTTTAAGTATCTGTTTTCTATATTGGACTGACTGATGAAAAAATGTTGCAAATATGTTTTAAAAAATGTGAGTGTACTTTAATCACATTCAAAAACTTAGAAGTTTTACTTAAAAATTCTCTCCGAAATGTTTTGAAACTATATATTTAGCAAAATGTAGAGATTGTCAAAGAATATGAGTAATATTTTTTTAATTTATTGCAGGTAAGCGAGTCAAAAATACATATGCTGCCATCTTTAATAATAATCAATAAGTAAGTTAACTAATTCTAGTACTTACCTTACTAAATACTGCTATTTTTTAACATTATATTTCTCTAAATATCTGTCAATAGAACATGCAATTCACGTTACTTTGGAGTTAATAAAATCTAAACATTGATTTGCGCAATAATCTACACGATTATTTAGTTTTCATTATTTTAATTTTTAACAATTTTAGTACTGCAACATTTCTTACAATTTGGCAAATTTTTCGATCATTTCACAAATTTTCAATGTTTGTTTTTACAATGTCTTTTAAATTATTCAACATTTTGCGAGGTTTTCTTAAAATTTTCTTGCAATTTCTCAACATTTATCGATGTTTTCGATTATTTTGGAATATATTTGCAATATTTTGTGATATTTCACAAGGAAAAGCGATTGGTCAACAATAACAACCAATATACTTTGCTCGTCTTTGTGCAAATTCTCTCATTCTCAAATGATATTGGACGATGTATTATTAGAGGTGGTTCTATTTTCTCGACAGCTCTCAAGTATTTTTTATTTGTCGCAATAACTTTGAAGAGTCTATTCTGGGCTAAGTTGTAATATCGTTAGAATCAAAACAAAAAAAAATGAAAAATATTGAAATTGAGAGGCATGCTGTCTAAACAGGCTGTGTGGATGAAGTTGCAGTCCAATCTGGTAATTGCTTTATGGCCATAACGAAATTAATCACTTTGTTATGGTTAGCTTTTAACAGGAATCTGTGCTCACGATATTTCCTGACTTGGTCCTTCATTGACCTTTCAATCTGGGCTTTTGCGGTCGTGAGAATTGTTACTGAACTACATTCAATATGCAACTTTAGGAAAGTCCCGTTGAAAGTCTAGTTGAACACACGAATCAATATTATAAAAAATTATCAATTCTCAATATTTTTATCTTGATGGAAAGTTTAATAGTATATTGAAATACAAGCTGGAGGAAGCATCGATTTAATCACGCCTTTGAAATTTTCAGGAGGAACAAACAAGTTCTTGAAAAGCTTTCTGAACAAATGTATTATACTGTTTTGCGCCTTTTGATTCTTTTTACATAAAAGAAATAAAATTTTGGAGTTTAGCGACTTTTCTTAATGTTGGGTACAATGATTTAGTATTATTTAAGAAGGCTGTAGAAAATTCAATTTAAATTGTCATATTTTTTTAATAAAATTAAGTTCTGAAAATTTTTCATTTACTTTGCCCGAAATTTGTGCGACCAAATTAAAGTTATTGGTATAATCAGTTTTGAAAATAATGCAATTGCTATTACCAACGGTTTTTGTTTGTGTAAACCAACCGCCGCACCCGCTTGCCCAGCCATTGTATTATCAAAATATTGGATATTAAGCCCACTTTTTTATTATTTGTCAACTGACATTTAACGTCAGTATCAATGGCGCCAACACTAGACAAATAAAATACACTATCTTAGTAAAGCATACAAAATCAGCAACGAACCCAAATGGATGCGTTGTTACTAGGCCTAGTAACGAAGTAAATTATAGTAATAATATTGGAAGAAAATCTAACAATCTCAGAAAATCTAAAAGAAACGAAACAATTAAAAAAAATTTGATAGATATTTTAAAAAATCACGCAAGTCTTAAAAATTCACATAAATTGAAGAAAAAAACATCTAGATAATTTAAAAAAATCCACAGTTTAAACAAATTCCATAAAAATTCCACTCAATATTTCACATTTCACATATATGCAAAAAAATCTGTATAATTAAAAAAATCCAAACTTTGTATACAATTTAGAAGAATAATTAGAAATCAATTTTAGATTTTTTTTAGTTGTTTGTTTGTTTGTTTGTTTATGTTTTACATCATTGCCCCTATTGCCTGGAAAATTTATTTAGAAAATAAAAACTAATCTTAGGGTTTCAAATAAAGTTGCCATCAGAAAATCAGTTTGAAGGACTCTATACATTTTGAAAAATATAATATTCATTCATAAAAATATAAATTTATGTGATGTTTTGCTATTAAAACTGTATATAGTATAACAAGTTTAGTAAGGGATTTTTATGGCTGGGCACTGAACAAAAGCATTGTGTATAATTGATTTAATGTATTGTTTATGTTGTTGAGATTATTTTAAAATGTCATTGCGGCTTTTAAAATAACCTCAACAATACGAACAATACATTTTACAATTATTTTGGGTTTTGTTGTCCCCATTTGAGCAGTTCAAAATTTAATACCAGATGTCAGCTACAGCAGATTTTCTTCTATAACAGGTCGGGGCCAAAATACCATCAGAATTTGCTTTATTTATATTATTCCTCACCAGTAGCCAACACGTGTACTCGAATCTAGGTCTGGACTCAGTGAGGGAGGCTAATTGCAAATGAATTAGAACCCTGTATAATTTTTATGTGATTTTGGCTCCGGGTTGATACCTACTCTCACTATTTTGTGAGTTTACAGCATTTATATTTACTTTTTTTTCAAATTTTTTTAATCACAAAAAATTTTGCGATTTTTCCATACTCATGATTTTTCAAGTGTGATCAATTATTTTAGACATTTAATTACTGTCTTATCTTCCACGTATTTGGCCAGCAATTTTACTTTTCAGTATGCTTGCGTCAGCCCAAGGTGTATTTATATTAATATTTAAATAAGTTAAATATTTTTATTTGTTTTAATTTAAATTTAGTGGATTTTATTAGGTCTACTAATATAGTGCACATTTGGTTGCCTATTAATCAGTCATCAAAGAAAGTTGTTCCCTCTGCATGTGACTTATTTCAAGCAGCAATGTGTACATTTTGTTATTCAAATTGGAAATACTATTTCGCGTGTAAACACAATTTAAATATTTATCTTACTTTATATTTAAAACAATTGTTTATGTATATTATCTAATTCGGGCGGCGGCCTCTATTTGCAAACGAATCCAAGGACTCGACCTGTAATTTCATTACAATTACTGCAGCCATACATAAAATGACAACTTAAGAGAAAATAGCGAATATAATGTCGTAATATAATGACGGCCGCAATTACATCCCGTTAATTATGCACGACTTAACCTTTGTATTTTTTGGAACTCAGAAGTGTTATGAACTAATCACGGTCGGCACTGAAACTGCCGAGGTTATGAAACTATATCATAAATTAGATTTTATTTTGCGTTCCCAAGTTGACATTGCATGTCAGACGTTTGTCTTTGCTTCAGGTCATAATAATTTGCAAAATAAAAATTGCATGCGGCGCCTAAACCTTGTTGAATTTAAAATTCAGGTCGTAAGCGTGATAGCAAGATTCATCCGCATGGCTCACTATTATATTTATTAAATATATGAATAATATAATATTTTGTGTTGGAAAATTTATTTAGAAAATAAAAACTAATCTTAGGGTTTCAAATAAAGTTGCCATCAGAAAATCAGTTTGAAGGACTCTATACATTTTGAAAAATATAAATTTATGTGATGTTTTGCTATTAAAACTGTATATAGTATAACAAGTTTCGCAGTGTACATAATAAAAATGTGGAAGCTGTTTGAAAAATTACCAACCTCTCAGAATTTATGGGGCCCAGACAACTAGAAAATATTATTCACTGTTGTGTCGACCGTTGAAATGAAAATGTAAATATTTTTTTTAAAGATATTTTATGTTTTTAATTTGACCCTTTACAATTTCTCCGTTATGTAATTTGGGTTGGGTGAAATCTCACGTTTTGCAAAACGTTCATTTCCTCGGCTTGCGTCAATTGTTATGAGCAAGTGTCGTTTTGGTTGCGAGTCACGATAATACAAGATAATGAACGCGACATGCTGAAAAAGGTCATGTGGCCATAGGTTCGGCCAGCGGTTTAATTGTCTATTCAGTGGATCTGCATGGTAGACTATTGTCAACTTGAGTATTTATGTGAATTACTTTGTGCGTGTACTGTATTATCATAGTTTTATTATACCAACTGTTTCCATTTCTCCTTTTAGAGATTAATGTTAAAAGAAAATTGCTTCCTGCTTTTATGCCAATTTAAAAAAGAATGCAATGCAGAAATATATATTTACATATATTATTCCACAGAATGACCACATTAGTTTTTGTGGTTCCCAAAGATGGTCCTTTAAAGTATCTAAAAACTTTCTCCCAATTCCCTACCACCACCGTCACCCAAAAATAGTTTATTTTACAAAACCGGAATCGGAATTCATTAAAAAACATTAAAGTGGTGGCGTTCACTTAAATTTGGATAAATGTATCTCAATGGGTTTATTGTTAATTACAAACTACCATGGCTCTTGATTTTAACTTTGGATAGAGAACGGGACGTAATGCCTGAATCTAGCCAAGCGATTTAGCATTAAAAATAAATTTGGTATTATATATAACTTTAGATATAGACGTGATGAATTTATGCAAAGCATTTAAACATAAATGTAAGAATTTGCGTATGCGCGTGTTAACGAACGCTTGTGGATTTAGCTGCGTTCGTATATCCTGCACCTAACAAATTTTTTACACTAAATGCACTTTAGCCGTTTCAAGTGGACAATATTTATTTTAACACCACAACACGTTTATTTATTATGTTGTAGTGTACACATAGACCGACGCCAATGACCATAACATCGCTCCTCGCCGAATGGTTTCCGAACGTAGCTTTTGACGTTAATAGCTGCTCCATCTGCTCGTCCACATAAAGATTTAGCCACAGAAATTTAATATTACGAACTTTCAAGGCCAAATCTCAAAGCCACGGCCAATATTAAATTTCCATAAATGGTTATATCACAACTCTAGTATTTAACTTGCTAATGTTAAATCTAAATTTATTACCAATTCTCCATAAGATGGTGCAAAATAATAGCCGATGATGGAATAGATACATTCGTACGCAAAATCGCACGCTAGTAGGCATAGTCTACAAAAAACGGAGCTCGGCTGACATAAGAATATGTTTGTCAAAACTTTTCACCACTCTCCACGTACGTCGTTGTCGAACTTTGCATCTTTTTTTGGCGGGCCAGGTAACGTTGGCATATTAATATCTTGATAGATTTTGAGTTACAGACGTTTAAAGGTTTATTGAACCGCCATTTCAAATTTTATAGACTTTCTGGGTTAACTTAAGAGACCACTTTTTGATAAATCTACCTGCATGGTTAAGGAATTTTTTTGCAAGAATTTATTTGTCTTAAATAAAATTGAATTTAGGAAGATGTAGGTAACGCTTGGCCATGCACGACTTCATGAAAAACTTCACGTTTGGGCTTAAATAAAAGTGAGTTTTTTGTTTGTGTGAGTTTGCTCAGGGTGTTGACTATTGCGTTAGATGAAAATAGAGAGTTTGTAAGAAGTTTTTGTTTATGATAGTAATATCAAAGAAACATGCAATCATTTTGAAAATAATGCGACCTATTGTAGAAGTCTTTCTGACCATTCCAACAGTTTTATTGTCCATAAATATTGAGATACGACGAATACACGTGAAAATTTCTGTGTCTTGTTTCTTCTTTCTATCTGCAATTTCGGTTGGTCATTTTTTGTAGCTTCACCTTCTTAGTTTCATTCATTATCTTTCATGTTCTTCTGTTTTTATTTCATTAGTTCCCCACATTCCTTCGAAAAAGGAATAGGGGAACTTTGGCAATCATCGTACTGGCCGAAAATACGTTTTTTAGTGGTAGGACAACCTAATGGGTTACGATACTGTGAACTAATGAAGTGAAGTACTACACAATTGTTTAAATAGCATACTTCATTGTATTTACTAACAATACTGACATTTGTAACAATTTTGATGTGTAAACATCTATGCTATGGTTCTGCAGCCGAGATTTATTTGAGAATCATGAGCTTCACCGTCACCGTCAGTGGTCTGAAGTCACATACAAATGTACATATTTATGTGACGTCAGTGTGCGTGCGACTCTGTGTGAGAGTGAGTGAGTTTAAAATAACTATAATATGGGGAACTTTTCTTGGCACCGCCTAACATTTTTCCTTTTTGTTTTATTTTAGTTTATTTTATTTTTCCTGCTTCAAACTACTTTAACATTTCAAAATTACGGTAATATTTCCAGCAATATTGGAAGTAATATTGCTAAAAATTGAAAATATCGGGCATTTTTTATTTTATTTTTTTGGAGAAGAAGGAATGGGGTAACTTTGGTAATCATCTTTCTGGCCGAAATTTTTTTTGTCGGGGATGAGGTTTGTGTTTTTATCCACAGATGGGCGTCAGTTTCCACGATTGGTAGATTTTTCTTTTTAGATTGATTCTTATGTTTCATGGATGGATGTACTTTAGTTTGTTAAACGCCGTCCACGAGTTGTTGTAACATTTTCTCTAACTCTAAGGTGGGTTTGCGATTAATACAATTAAATACAGCGGTTATGAGTAAGGTGCACGCCATTGGTATTTAACCCCTCCTATTTTTAAGAAATTTCTGTTGGGCGTATGATTAACAGCTTGGTAAAACTGGGTCTTCTTGGTGCACTCCTCTATCTACCTTTGTTGATTAGTCATTCCTTATTTAGGGATTGTGCTATCTTGCATACATTTGTTTAGCTTCCACCCAGAGTTACTATAGGAGAAATTCAAAATCTAGTTGATGTTTTGAACTGTTGAAATGGGGAAAGCGAACCCATGTGATTAGTCCCGGCCAGTGATCTGTCAGTTTGAATTAAAACTCAGTAAAGTATTCTAACTGTTTGAGACGGTGCGCACTGAACAAATACGATTACATTTACTTCCTTCCATTATGTATGACAGTGACAGCTTCCAATAAAATTGATGACGAAAGTTTTGTTTACTCATTTCATCAGTTGAAAATTTAACGCCAGAGGCCAGCCACTTTGCTCATCATCCACCGTTCTTTTTATTTCTTGTATTGATATTTCTGGTATTGGCTTTGCTACCACAACTTGTGGCTGCGATGCGCCGGGGCAGATGTTGATGAACATATGTTGTCGTAAAATTTCTCGAGTATATTTGTTCCAGTTTCGACACTCCTATTTGACTTTAGCGCTTATGACATGTCATGCTGAAGTTGTTTTTTGTTGTTGTGAATCTATTTCTTTTGTATATTCGTATATTACTTGTGATGATCTTCTTAACCTGTCTGTTTAGTGCCGATTCAGACGTGTAGTCTGGTTCTTTTCCAGCAATCTTCTTTGTTCTGTATTTTTAATTGTTTCCTCACTTCGTTTTGTGTCTAGAACTAGAGCTTCTGTCCAGACGTGAAAAATCACGATCTCGTCTCGAAATCGAGATCGAAACAAGATTTATTTTTTTCCAAAGTTGAGATCGAGATTAAGACGAAATCTCAACGAGATCTCGACCAGATCTCGCATTTAAAGAAATGTATAAATAAAATTATTATTTTAATTTATTTAATAAATATGTTATATTATATATAATGTGTAAAATTTAAAACATTTTTTCAATCTTGTCGAGATTTAAGATTGAGATTGATATGTCGAGAATCTCGGCGAGATCAAGAGGAGGTCGATTTTTTAAGATCTCGACGAGATCATGTTTTTTATAATCTCGACGAGATCGAGATTTGATTAAACTCGTCTTTTGTCGTCTCGTCAGAAACTTTAAACCGAACGCTTCACTTCAGAACATTTTTTTATTAAAACTTTGATACCGGTTTTTAGTATGTCCGTTATTTTTTTATTATTACTTGCAAATTTTTTGCATTTTCGGTGCTCTAAAATGCATAGTTCTGTATATAAGACTACCCAAATTTGCGAGCGAAAAATAAACATTCGTGCACTGAATAATCCATACTATTCCACAAATGTTTAGTTTCCAACAATTTCTCATAGCTTGCGTTACATCCACTTGAAATTCTGGCCGACCAACATAGTTGTATTTGTACCTAAAAATCAAAATCAATAAGTTAATGAAAACATATTTTACTATTTTGCTTCTAGCTTAATAACATATATATCTATCAAACAGCAATCATTAAAAGTTTTTCCGCTTTTGTCCCTTCTCATACAGTCACCCTGTCATTGTTATAACCCAACTTACATATGTGCGCACAGCGCTTACATAATTATTTTGATATTGTCGTGTAAATTATTAAAAATCAGCGTTATCACTTGTAATTAAAAGGAATATACATACTGTATTTAAAAAATCATTTTGATTTTTGATGTGTAAACATCTATGCTATCGCTTTGTGGTCGGGGTGTATTTGAGAATTGACCTTCACGTGGTGACGTCAGCGCGAGGTCTAACGTAACATACAAATGTAAGTATTTATGTGACGTCATTAGTGAGTGAGTGAGTGAGTGAGTGAGTGAGTGAGTGAGTGAGTGAGTGAGTGAGTGAGTTAGTTAGTACAGCGGTACTCACTTTGCTGATCTTTTTAAGTGTCTACAAACAGTTGTATTTACTTTATTATTTAATAGAAGCCGCATTAATTTTTTTAAAGTATTTTTGTCTACGCGTCGTCTGGTTTTTTTTTGTTATGATATTTCCAATCTCAATTAGATATTTATAAAAAATGTTTTGCTCACTTCCGCCATTTTGTTTTTTATAAATAATAAACATTTTTAAAATAAAATGAATAGCCATGTAAATCAAAAACAATGTCTGACATATGAATGTTCTTCATAACCTTAAAATGTTGTTAAATTATTAATATATTAAGGCCCGTTTACTCCACTGACAGTTCAAATTGCAACCTTTGGTCTTAACTTTCAGTTATTGCATTGCACCATACTCAAAATGCAGTTAAATTTAAAATGCAGAATTCCGGGGTTTAAAATATCAGTTAACCTCAAAAAACACAATTCTAACATTTTAAAATCAAAATAACAATGTTTTTGCAGGTGATGATGCCGATTTCTATATGAATTACATGTACGTGAGATAAATAATCTTATTTTATTTCTCGGTGTTCTCAATAATTTTTAATCAATCTTCATACGGTCATTAATATCTTATATATTTAACGTTAAATTATTTGATTTTACCGTCAAAATTTTCTGGTAACTTACAATTTGTTATATAAAATACAGTAATCATAATACACTATTTATAATAACCGCTCTTCTAGAAAGCAAACTGTGCTAATAAATTTAAATTTATTTGTTATTCAAGTAAAAACGTAAAATTTATAAATTTAAACGCTAGTTCGAAGTATCTAATTCAATTAAATTTATTCAAACAATCCACACAACAATCATAAACACGATCGCACTCACAACTTTCCATTAAACTTTCATTGTTTCCAATTCCATTCAACAAAATGCGACCGTACCTCCACAAATCGACATTTATTTGCACTTTGTTGTTACGTCACAACAATTCTTGGTGTGTGAAACGGATCCACTTATAATAAAATTATAATTTTCGCAAACCATTACATAACTTCCAGTCTGGCCGATACAAAACAATATCTTCGCAATTTTATTACATTGTCGATTTGCAATGCGCGCCGAGCACATGTTATGCGCGATTTATATTTAGAATAAATTCTGCTTCCATCATCATCCGATCGGTTATGAAATTGCGCTATGACTTCCAAAATTTAAAATCTTATGATGCATGTGTTGTGGGACGTATATATACATATTACTTCGTGGGCAATAAATTTTGAAATGAAACTTGAATGTAAATAAATTGCAAAAATAAATGTCTGGATTTCATATCTGGTTTTATGTTTCTATTCAAAGGTATAGAATCTTTTATTGCGCATGAAGTGGTCCATTAAAAATCACAATGAATTTTTAATAACTCACCCGTTGAAGAGAATAAAGATAATTGGAAATGAATAGAGCTTACCTGCAAGAGAAATTAAAATCATTAATACAAATGTATTATTTCAAAATACATAAATAACAATTATACAATAGTGATATATTATATTATATTGAGTCAAAATGATTGAAAACGTTGCTTAAAAATATAGTTACCTAGAAACTATGAATTTATTTTGATTGACTAATTGATTGATTGATACTTTTTTTAATCTTTTTCATTGCATGAAATATACTAGACTATTGTAATTTCGGTAAGACATGAATGTTATATTATTATAATATTATTATGTCAGTTCATTCTGTCGCATTTACATTAAGCATACGAATGAACATAGAAAAAGCAATACGCGATTTATAGTTCGAAAAACGAGTCATTTTCACCTCTTACGAAATTGCTATACTTCCTTCTGTTATTATACACCAATCACATCGAGTCATTTTAAATTTTTTTATCAGATCAGATTTAACAATTTTTTTTACAAATCAGATTTAATTTACTGTGGAAATGTACATATTAAGGACGTCGCACATTTGGCAGATCGGCGGCGGTGCGCTGCGCTGCGGGATTCTGGGCATTTTGTTATACGTTGTTCTATAATGTTGGCGCCTGCGACAGCTGCCGACCCGTCGTCGATCAATGTAAAAAAGTGCCGAGAGCCGCGCAGCGCATTGCCGCCGATCTGCTATATGTGCCCTTTATTTTTTTTTTGTTTATCGTATAATGAAAGAGTTACAGCGATACATGCACTATTGCTACCGCTAAACAAGACAATGTAAAAATTGAACTTGACAAAAGTGTAATGTAACCCCACCAGTGCAAACAAATCGAATTAATTAATATTTACCAGTGGCTGATAGTTTTAAGAATAATCGATAGCATTTATTTTGATACTAGCTCCATGCAAACATTCGTTTGCTCAAAATATTATATTTTTATATAGAACTGGTGTTTATATTTGTAGTCACAAGTTAGTAAACAAAATACAAGAAATATCAAGAAACGGTTGCAAAATATCTACAAACTTAAACTAAATATTAAAAAATAGTGAGAAATAAATCTGAAAATGAGCAGAAAATAATCTTTACAAAGAAAATGTTGTAAACTCTTAAACAATTCTAAATCTTGAAAAATGTATGTAAAAGAACCCGGGAAAAAGTTCTTAAATGTGGAAAAATTGTTGAGAAGCGTGTAAAAAGAAGTTTGGAAAAATCTAAAATAATGTTCACGAGAACCAGACCTGTTGCCACAAAATGCTTTAATCAAATTCCAACACAACAATGCACATGTATTGCATTGCAATTAATTTTTTAGTTATATTAAGGAGATAAGTGTTTCTCCGAAACGTACTCCCAATAAAAGGTTTTTATAAATGGATTTTTTTGTCCTATTGCCAGTTTAATTCCCAATTTATATTAGAATGACGTCTATTGAACTCATTAAAATAATGCATTAAGTGTTTTGGAAGATCAATAAATATTGCAAAATATTTTGTAAAATGTCAAATAAAATTTAAATCGAAAACGGATTATTCACAAAATTTTTATAAATACTTAGAAAATCTAATGTCGAGAAAATCTTGTGTTCAAAATTCTCTAAACAGTTACAAAAAATATAATAAAATTAAAAATATCAGCGAAATGCCGCTGTACTCACAAAGAATGTGTAAACACACTCACTCACCAACTCACCCATGCGCTCACCAACTCACCCATGCGCTCACCAAATTACTCACTCACAGCGTCGCACGCATACTGACATCGCACAAATATGTACATTTTTATGCGACTTAAGGCCGGTGACGCTGACGTCACAGGAGATGATGACGTCACCGCTTGACGGTCAATTTTATAATAAACCCCGGTCGTAAATCGAATATGTTTACACATCAAAACAATATTTTAAAATGGAGAAAATATTCATAAAATATGTAGAAATTTGCAACAAATTATGTAAAATGAGAAAAAATGTCAAAAACATTGAATATATCAGCAAATATAACAAGAAAAATTACATAGAATTGCAAAACAAAAGTGAAAAATCAATAAGTATTACAAAATATCACATCATAATGTCATTAAAACGAACAAACAAATTTCTAGAAATCCTAATGTGTAAAATGTTACAAAACCGGCAGACTTTGGCAAAATATCAAGGAAAAATTTGTAAAATTCGGTTTGCTTTAATAGGAAAGTTCGTTTTAAGTTTTGTTATAACTAGTAAAAAAGCATAGATCTTATGAGAAAAACTTTGTTGTTAGAAATTAAATACGTTGTATATGAGAATTTGTTATAAGCGGATTTGTTATTGCCGCAGTACTGTATAGACAAATGTCATAATATATTAGAATGTTAATAACACCAACCCTGGTTATGATTGCAAATTTTAATGTATTATTGTAAGTTATTGTCGATTCGCGGAAATTATTATAAAGTAATTTCATTCTATCTAAAAAAATATGTATTATTATTATTAAATTGAGTAACTGTAACCCGTGAGACCAAATTACACAGTTATATTTTAATCATTTCCAATTAAATAGAAACCTGCCACTACAACAATAAAATTAACAGCAATTTTACTGCGTATTAATTTATCATTATTATTACTCAACAAAGATAATTATTCTCTCAAAATATATTAAACAAATCCGCAGAGAAAGTTTTACGTTTTTTTTTTAGGAAATAAAACTAAAATAATTATATTATTTATGCAATATTTTATTCATACAATTGCTAACAACATTACTTCATACAATTTTGTTTTATGTAAATTTATTGCATTATTAGGCAATTGTTGTTCTTGGAGTTTTAGGAAGTGTTTTTTCCTTTCTTGAAACTTTACGGATTGAGTGAAACTGGAGCAAAGAAAATATAAATATAACAAGTTTCATATATTATTCATATTGAATTTTAGAAATTGCTTTAGTTTCAAGATCATAAAATGATATTGGCAGTCTATCACGAATGGTGCAATCAAATGTATTATAACTGACAATAAGAAAGTTTGTTTGTATAAAATTTGTCATCATTTAGACATTTGTTTTTATAGATAGAAATTGTGCTTCAATGTATATTTAATTTTTCAAAATAAATAATAAATTATAAGTATATTTTATTAATAAACTTATAATAATATATAACTGGACAATCTATAAATCGATGCTATTTCTCTATCTATATTCTAGTTTTAATCGAAATTAGTATCTTTATTGATCTGTAGTAAAACTGAACAAAAGTTTTGAAAAAAGTTTAGCGAATAAAAATGTTTAATTGCAATTTCAGAATGTAAAATAAAATAAAACAAGAAAATTTGGAGAATTAAATAAATTTTATTAAAAATTTGGTAGAGTACGAAACATATTAAAATATATCCAAATTTAATAAAATGCCTAGAAGAAAAAAATCGGCAAACTTATGAAAAAGAGAAACAAAAAATTGGTAGAATAAGAAACATATTAACATATATCAAAATTAAGAAAAAGTCTTTGAACTATTCCCAGAAGATAAAAATCGGGAAACTTATGAAAAAGAGAAACCTCTCAAAAAAATTTTAGAAAATCATAATTTCTGTTTGCAAATTCTCTACAATTTTTCCAGAAAGTTTTTCGAGAAATTATATAATATTTCTTGCAAATAATGAACATCCAAAAACCCAATTTGATTTATTACAAATGGCTTAATATTTCTTGCAAATAATGAACAGCCAAAAACCTGATTTGATTTATTACAAATGGTTTATTAAATACAAAGTACGCCAAATGCTTTTTATAGGGTTTCAAAAATCATTTTGAAAAAACTGAAAGTAATTTTCTAAAAAACATCTCCCACATTTTGCGGAATGCACCATTTTGTGATTACGTGATTAAGTGATTACCATCTCGGGTTATAGTTTAAACGTAATTCTTTGTATTTATGATAATATATATAGCTAAAATATATTCTTGAATATGCGTACAGTAGTAGCAGATAAAAATCTTTAAATTTAGATTATTATAATTATTAAATAATTACAATGCAATTACTCCATATTTTAATAAATTTTTATGAAGCAATGGAATTGTAATTATTTAAAAACTTAAAAATTGCAAATAAATTATTATTTGCAATATTTGTAAAAATTGTTGATATAAACAATAAAATTAATTTACTTTAATAGTTTCTGGTCATACAAAAAAATACATATTTAACTTACCTGACTAATTGTACAATTAGTCACATAGCTCTCATTCAAGGCAGAATAATGTATTATTTATAATAAATCGTGCGATTAATTGCGGATATGGTCTATTTTCATAAATTTTTGGGAAGTTTTTTGCGACTAATTGTTATAAATGGTACAATTAACTCCAATTAAATCATTTGAAGCTATTAGTTACTAATTGTGCTGCCATTAATATGATAATTTTGATTGAGTATGAGACATTTAACCCCGAATAAGAATGTCGTTCTAATTATACAATTCAATAAATCTAAATTAAAAAAGTAATTGGAATAAGATATTTTATGTATCATTCTCACTCGAGTCCTGATAATTAAGTTGAATCAAAGTTCAAATGTTTGCGTAAAAGCAGATGAGAAAGGGTATACGTAGCGTATACTCACAGACAAAATGCACAGTTAAGTCTTCTCAGTCGTTCTCACAATTATAACATAAGCTTGTGTTCATCGAATTCGTGCATATATTCTCGCGTCACTTCCATCCCCAGCTTTTACGGCGCGAATATTTGAACTTTAGTTCAACTTAATTTTGGAAAGCTCTAGTTATGTATTTATTTGATTTAATAATATACGGGAGACTAGTTTGTTTTAAAATAAAACTTGAAAAACTGAAATGTAGTTGGATGTCAATTTACGAAGTTTGCTTTATTATACACTACTATCTGTAAAAAGTAAAAGAATATCAACAATTTGCAGCCCAATTTTTATCAAAATTTCAGTGTGTATATTTTCACAGTAAGAAATTAATCTAAATAGGCTTGGTTTCTTTGGAATTTGGAGCAATTATGTTATTTTGAAGGCGGTAGTGTAATCGGGTGCAGGGAATGAGATTTGTGATTTTTTCTTTCAAAATTTGCTAAAAATGTACAGTACAGTTACTCGATGTTGGCGTAAATATGTCCACCAGAAGAGATTATGACCTGGGCACACCAAAAACACTACAGAACATAAAGTTTTCTGCTCTTCGGTTTGTTGCTCTCCGGAATTGATTTCCAAGAACTAAAACAATTGGATAGGATTAACTAATTAAAGAATGCCCGTTTGATTAGTTTTTCTGATTGAATTAGCGTTCGTTTTTAACTATTTGGTATAAAAATGGAGGTTACTTTACCGATGAATTCAGATTTTTTTTGTGCATGATGGTCGTAGAACGGTTAGATGCCGCCGAAGAGATCGAAAAACTCAACAGTTTGCTGAGGACATATAATCTCTTACACATGATAAGTGATAATGATAATATGGAAAAGTCTTCTCTAGTGTTGATTCCAGAAATGTTAATCGCTAGTAGCTTTCTTCACTAAGGCTCGCCGTACCGCGTCTAAAGTTCAGGCGTTTTTTACTCGTGGCTCAAACGATCGTGTACTTAATGAAAATTAAAAAAAATACTTTTGTATACATATAAATAAAGGTATAAACTACTTTTCTATCGAATTAGTTTTTTTTAGTTAACATTTTCCGTGCAATTGACATTTAAAAAACTTATATTATATCTTGTTGTTTGGCTTCAATAAAGACATTTGTTATGCATATAATCAAAAATTTAATCCAATAGACGAATCGATTATTCTTTTTTATACAATTCTTCGCAAACAAAAATTAAATTAATTCAAAAATAAAGTCGCAATCATTTGACAGCTACACATCTATTAACTGCAGTTTATTGTGTTTTTACTGCCGTCATATATTGCTATCTGTATGAATTGCATACCGTGCGTGTCCTAGAAGATGTCACGTATTCAGGAACATTTAAATCTCTTTATGCAAAACAAGTGGCCCCGTAGATTACGTCCCGCTTCTCGGCACCTAGCCCCTTAAGCCAGTTTTTACATTAATGGTTTATTTAGAAGGTAAGAAAAATACAAATAACCACATTTGTAAAAGGTAGGTAGGGGTGGAAAATCATTCGGCAGCGCATTCCTTAATTTTTGTAGCTTAAGCTGCAAGTTTAGTTATTATGATGGGTTGGAATGCTCAGAATTATGAGTGTTTTCCGTCCACACGCGTTCCCAACACGTTTTGACTTTGCTCCAGGTGCAACTCTCTCGAACTAACGATTTCTAAGCGGGTTGGACATTTTTGTCAACACTAATGTTGTCTTGTTCGTGAAATATTTTTCGAATGCCCGATTTTCAAATACTGTGACGTTTTATGGCCAGAAGAGAATGTTTTTGTGTAAAAGAATTTATTATTATTTAATTTGAATTGTTTTTCCAATGCCCAAAGGCACGAAATAAACATAAATATATGTGAAGTCAAAAATGTACTTTGACAAACCACACTCTATTCGTCTTTATTACAATAAAATTTCCGTTTTTTAGCTACAAATTGTGATTTTTTATTCCGATAACTCAACAATTAAAGGTATGGCGTTCATTTCATATCTGCTTATTTGGTATTTGCCACTCTGTAGCTAGCGTTACTATGGAATTTCTGTAACTACCTAAAGTTGAATTACTTTTAATGCTTTTTGGTTCTCCAATCCTATCGCCCATCCAACGCGTCTAGGATACATTAGGTAGAAGACTGGTTCAACTTCAGCCAATTACTTTATCTGATATTTATAAGCTCATTTAGAAAGCTTGAGATATAATCCTTTGGACTGAGTATGACTTGATTTTTAGCATGCATAAATAGGTGGTCACGCTAAATGTGTTCGTACAGTAACTTATTGCTCACCAAAAATATGTGTAGAGGGTTGTCTGCATTTTGAGGTAGAGTGAGTGCTTGGATAAGCAACAAATTAAAAAAATGATTAACTAACCTTCATACGTAGCCCACATATGAATGTTAGCAGAATGAAGTCTTTTCCACGTGATAATTTCTTCATTTTTAGTTTCAAAACATTTATTTTGCGAAGTAATTATTCGTCACATCATCGATGCGAAAGAACCAAAAAAGTATGTTTAATAAAAAAAAGTTTAATATTTTTTTAATTGTTTTGAGCTGTGTATATTTAAAACACTATATCAATTTCCAGCTAAAGGTTTATGTTCAATTGAATAAAGTTTATAGCTTTCTGTTTAGATTCCATCTTTTAAACACATCACAAACTCCGTCCTATAATGTGTTACGTTCAATGAAATGATCATAATTTTATCTTACATCTGAAAGCATTAAAAATGTAATTTTAGTTAGATCGTATTGGTTTTTAATCATCTTTCTAAATTTAGATTCATTGGGAATGTATTACACATGGCAAAACGCGTCAAAATTCCCAGAGGTGAAACGCAATCAGAATAAACCGAATTAATTAAATAAATTAAAGTGTGTAATTATTTAAAGCCTATTAAGTTCACCAACCCTTGTTTATGACAAGTGTAGATTTTTTATTGCTGATCAGATAGCCTTTAATTCAATGCGAATTCCGAAAAGTCGCCGAATGATGATTAAAATCACTTTTCTACCTTAATGTCAAAACAAAATCTGTTTTTTCTGTAACCCACATAGTTTTTCCTTTCCGGCAGAAGGCGTGTTTAATACGATTTTTTCTTTACATGTAAAGTTCATACTTAATTTTATCAATTAAAATATTCATAAAAAGGCCAACAAAAACTACCTAATTAGTTTTTGTTTGCCTTGTTAGGAATAATCTTATTTTATCGAACGCGTTTCTTGTGTTCCGTTGCAAGTATACTGTGGCTTTATTTCCGGTTGTGTATGGGATTCCAAAAGAAGAGTCTGGTTCAATAAATGTCCTCCTGGTTCTGTTTTTGTGAGTCTCTTAAGATTTTCTTGGTTCTGGTTTTTTGGCATTCAGATCAGGTGTACTCTGGTTTTTCTTATTAGCAATTGTACTGCCTGTAGTGCCGCTTGGCTTTTTAGAAATAATGGATATTGGTGTATTAGAAGCTAGCTGCGACTCATATCATGATCTTGGTGCAACTCACTTGCTTGAAAAAAAGGTGTTCGATATTGTGTATGTTAGCTCCGGTGCAATTTGATTTTTGGTCGCATTATGATTTCTTCTATTATTCTTTGTTTGTTCCCTTGTCTAACGATATTACTGCAGAATACAATCTTTAAATGCTGTCTTTATGATTTGTTATACTTTATATGTAATTTCCAAGAATAGAAACGTTTTTGTTTATACGAGTGCCCAGTACGTGATTAGTTTGTAATTTTAGGTGGCGGTTGCCATGAGTATTTTTACAGTCACATTTTTATTTTACAAATGAACAACAGATATTTATGTTTGTTTGTCATTGTGGCTTCATCACTGATTTGTATAGAATTTTAACAACCCTCTCCTTACTTTGGAAACAGTGCATACAACATTTAGTCATATCGTTATTGTTTTATTTTATTTAATTAAAAATAGTAGTGCTGCGGGTTTTCGTTTGACACAATGCGTCAGAACGACAGTTGGTACATGAGTTCAGAGTTGTAATGATGTTGGTACATCGGGTTGCAGTATCATTCCAGTTAGATATATTTCAGTGGGCTCCACACATCTTCCTAGGTTTTAATGTTTTGTCATCTACGATGATCATTTATTTTTCTTTTGTTTACCTATAGTTCTTCTTGTATATACCATCTTAACACTGTGTTTAGTGTAATTTGCTTCATATAAAATGGATGTGTCTAAATTTCTCGGTTATAGTGATAATGGGATAGTCAGCGTAAGCTGGTAAAGTTGCCTATATTGTATAGTTGTTTAGTTACCACAGTACTTGGGAAAGTACAACGCTCTGTGGTCATAATTCATAGTGAGAGGTAAAGGTGGTATTATTTATAACTAATAGCGCAATTTTTTACCTTGAGTGGTCTATTTGAATGTGTTAACAAGCTGATTTGGTTCGAACATGTTGATCACCTATTCTAAATTGGTTTGCTTAATTGTGATTTTGATAGCCGTTGTATTCTAAACCAACTGATTCAGAACTCGTTTTAAAAAATAATTAGTTTATCACCTTTAAAAATTGCGCTGTGTTGTTTTCGGGACCGCTTATTACCATCTTGATATAAAAGTGATTAAATTAAAAATGACGATCGTAATAGAAAAATAATTAGGTTATTACTTGAAAAAAAAACGCACATTTGTTTACGGCGTCTCCGTTCTTTAATTTTAGTATAGTAATCCCTAATAATTTCTTTGAATGGTTAGAAATTGTGAAGGGACAACCTTCAATTTTATTGATTTTTTGCAATGGGTTCTATTTAATTACTCAAATTATCTGGAAGTATCAAAAATGTTTGCCCACGTGGATAAAAATTTTGTTCGCAAACATTTAGTAGCGTAACAAAGAATAAAAACATTTTCAAAAATGTGAGTAAGATAAAATTGTTTATCTTCTTAGACATTTTTAATTTAAAAAATGGTACAAGCGCGAGAACGGTTAGCTTAAAGTGCGAGATTGTTAAATTCTATTTTTGTTGATCAAAAATTAAGTTTTTGTTGAGGAAATTCAGAATTTTTTTATTTTGCAATTTCACACGAATCATTTTAAAGGCATATTTTAATTCATTGGCGCTAAGACTAAGAATTTCATGGAATAATAAATTATTGTTGCTATTAATGATAATAGAATACATGGCAACTAAAAATGTTTGGAGTGAAAAATAGATTATTAAAATCTTTTGTTTTTAGTGGAATATGTATTTTTTTAATTTCCTTTCTGATGGCACAAACGCTTTTAAAAAAATTATTGCATTAAAAAAAATAGATTTAAAATCGATTCCATATATGGGAATATTCTAAACATATTTCAGATTTTATTCGTAATTAAACTTTTTATAATTACGTATGTAATAAAAATAAAATGTATATATGTTGATAAAAGTGTTTAGTAAACATATTGAGTCACGTCAATTGTTTTATTATATAGCAATAAATTCCTAGAATTGAATTTAGTATATTTTTATACTATAAATTTCTAAAAATAACTCATTGTTTATTTAAATTAATTAGCATTATTAATAATATTCAGACGCTGTTGGGAATACCACTTCATTTGTTAACAATGCAGACAAGGTTTAATATTAACAAGTTTTATTAAAAGAAATTCATTTTATGTTTCTTATAATTGTTGACCTGTAGGGTATTATCAATATATAAATTACCGGTCTTACTAACAAGAGTACGCGACGAGTGTAGAGAGAGCGTGGTTTGTCCCGCTCCGATTGGTGTTCAATCTCAGGTACTTTGAAATTGTTGAAATTGAAATTAGGAGCGCGCAGTGTGTGCTACGATTCCGTGCTGTGAAGACGCGCTTTGCTCACGTTGTGTGCGCTTTCTTGTGAGTGTTTTGTGTCGTTTGTTAATTAAGCAGGCATGTTGCAAGAACCGCAGGACTGTTTGTCAGGAGGGTGTGTGGATAAACTGAAACATCAGGTACATTGCAGTTTCACTATATAGATGTTAATTGTCTTTTAATGTTGATGAATCATATTCTACGGTAATTTAAAGAACATGTTCGTGAAAATTACTTTCAGTAATGCATTTAATTTGAGAGTTCCTTCTTTTTTATGTAATAACGGTAATGATGTTTATTATTTTACACTTACATTTTTTACACTAATTGAATTTAGATTTATTTCGACTCAAAAAATTATTAGCAAATAATTAGATGACTAATAAAATTGAAATTATTTTATTTTACAGCCTGCCATTAAATATTCCATACGAAACTATTTCAATTTGGCAATAAGTTTGAATAATTTTTCCATTAACATACATATTTATTTTAATTTGCACAACGACAATTTGCACGAATATTAGAAATTCTACCTCTTGATGTTTTAATTAAGTTTATAATATAGCAAGGGGGTATTATATTATAATTAATATAAATAAAAAATATTTAAATTATTTTCCTAAAAAATCACATTTCCTCTCAATTTCACATATAATTTTGCAATAAGTATACATAAATGCGCTACTGATAATAACTATCTTCTCTAAATAGACTTTTCCGACCTATGGATTTTATATAAAACGAATTTAAACCGTGATATTTCAAATCTGAGAAAAATAATTTCTTTTGACAAAAGAAATATGAGAAGTCATCAAGTCTTTTGTTGCCAATAATGTGAAATAGCATACGATTTTTGTAGTGGGCAGTGAAGACATTGTTGTTGTAGGTGGGTTGAAAAATTGCCGACGACAAAGTTTCCTCACATCAATCTTTAATATTAATAGCATTTAAGACTAGTTATTTAAACTTGAATTTATCATTAAATGCATATTTTATTATTAAATTATTTCATTATGAATACGAGTCCGGATTTATATATATATATACAAATTGTTATGCAGTAAGGTTTATAACATAACGTTATACGTGGTTTGTTTGTTTCTATAGGAAAAATATAGATATACTTTATTCTTTTCTTGTTTATAAGCAAATAAAGCACCACACACAGAAATCCGAACTCTAATTATGAGGATTTTAGTTTTCAAACAGTTTTAAACACAATCCAAATCCCTTTGGGTTTGACAAATTGGTATTTGATATCAATAATCCAAAACCAGTTGGTTTTGGAAAATTGGTATTTGGTATCAATATCCAAAACCATTTGGTTTTGCCAAATTGGTATCACTATTTGCATAGCGCAATTTACACTAATTTAAATAATGTTTGGTTTATAAATACATATCTTAATAATTTGACCAACGGTGTTTTATCAACGTTTTGAACGTATTTCGGCAACACATGGATCCACAATCTTTTGCTAAATTACACAACCACAGAGAAAAACCTAATGTTTAGATCTGTCAGGCTATCTCTATTATGTGCCATTTTATCCCATCACGTCAGGATTTGCCAATATGATATTTAAGCCCTTAACCCAAAATGTCAAGTAATATTACATACAACGATCCTGCAAAGGGAGCTTGTCGGCTACAATAACTCGTATAACATTATAATTTAACCTCAATCTCCCTAACACCACAGCTCTATAACCCCACAAATTACTTATTAGATTGATTATTTGATGCAAGTCAAACTACTGAGTAACGTGGTTACTGGAATTAAGCTGGTTTTATGCAACGGTATTAGTTGTAAACATTACAAATTTAAAATAAGCATTGAAACGTCATTGACTGTAACCGCTTGTGCAACTGCGGTTTTGGTTTTAATCTAATTTGAAACCAAAATCGTAGCTACATGTTTACTAGGGGTTGAATGTATAATTTTATAATAATGTTATATATAATTTTGGGTTAATGTCTTATATGGGCTTATTGGCAAAACTTGAAGTGATGGGGTTAAATTAAAAAAATTAAATGGATTGCGAATTTGTGTTTACTGGCACCAAAAACATATAATATATCTAGAGATCTCTAGAGCCGAAAAATTTTTTATCTCTATCTCGGTTACTAAACTCAAAAAAATGTGGTTTGCGAATTGTCGATGGCTGGAATTTTTAAAGTAATGTAAACACACAGAAGAAGTGAAACCTTTGATTAAATCGGATATTTGGAATAGCAGACATGTACATTTTTGAGCTATTTCAAGATTTTACTGCTAAAGTAATTTGGAAACACACTTGCTTATTATGATCCTTTGTAGTTATGGGAAAAAACTCCCTCTTAAATAAGTGCAATTACCTTTAAATAAAAATCGGATAAGTGAGTTCCGTTGTATTCACGAAGGATGTGTCTCGCCGCTTTTTCGGACTTGCACCTTGATATAAAAGTTTTTCAAAAATTGAAGAACTGTTGAAAAATATCAAGAAATTTAAATATTGTGAAACATTGATACAACTAAAAATATAGAGAAACATTAAGCATATCGCACGGCGATTTTTCTGCAACACATTAGGCAATAATACTCTTTTAGGTTGATTTGCCAAAAATTAACTAATTAACTCTTCAACATACTACATAAAAATGTACATAGTTAATAAAATTATCGTTTGTGTTTTCATCAGTGACGTTCATTGCGAACAAAATTGTAAGTTTCATTTTAATGTTAACGAAAAAAGGTATACTGGTAATTCTTGTAAAATGTCTAAAGATTTATAAAATGTGAAAATTGTTACACGAATGTGATCAAATGTTGTTAAAAGGTTTAAAATAAAAAGCAGTGAAATATTGTATAAAAATTGCAAAAAATGTTGTCAAATGTTTATATAAAAAACGAGAAATGTAACAAATTTTTCCAAAGTCGCTAAACAAAGTTGACAACGGTTATGCAATGTTGAGATATGATGCAAAATGTTTATAATATATTTGAAAAAGTCAAATTTGTGAAAAATTAGAGATGTGTTGAGATTTGAAAAATGTTAACATGTAAAGAACTTATTGAGAAGTGTTGCAAGATGTTGAGAAACTATCGAATATGTATGTGAAATGTTTCAAAACGCGAGAGATGGCGCAAAAAGTTAATAAATCCTACGAAATATCGGTATGTTTGCAATCTCCCTCCGATGTTACTTGGGAAACTAACCAGTCGTTCGATACATTATAAACTGCAATTTGAAAACAATATACATATTAAATCTTGTGTTTCTGAAATTACACTATTATTAAATAAGAAAAATCCACTTATTCAAAAAAATCTATGCATGTTCATCAAATTACATAAAAATTCCACACGAAACTCAAAAAATCTAAAAAATCTCACGTAGTTTCACATAATTAAAAAAACATCAAATTCCACGAGTTAAAAAATACACACAATTCAGTTTTTTTGCAATACAATTCCAAAAACTTCCAGAAAAATACCAACAATATTGTAATTTTTCCAAAAAAAACATTTGATTTTGAATATATTTTTTTTTCATTTTTTTTTCAAAACTTTTTTAAAATTGGTTACTTTCATTGTTTTTTATAAGTTTTTGCTATTCTTTTTTAAATATATAAATTTCAAATAATTGTTTTAGAAAGACATTCTCTATACAATATATACTACAATATTGTTCTATTGTTGGATAATGGTTATTAGTGAAGTTCCCACAAACAAAAACAAATTTTACATGTCGTAAATAATTTTTTTATTACCTTATCTGATTTTTAATTTTAAAACACTATTATTGAAACGCCTTGTAAATTGTCTTGAAATAAAACCATAAATTGAAATTTCTCATGACATGTTAATTTTAATGAAGTTTTGCGGTTTTCAATCATCACCTTTCAAGTTATTCACATTAATATCAATATGTCGGTTAATGCATTATCTTTGTCGTCGTCGCTGATGACACACTTTTCTTTGTATGGGCTTAAAGAACTGTGGATGTTTGTTATACATTCTATTCGACATGGAATTTAATCTTTATACTTGTGCGGTGGTGTTTGTGTGTGGCGATCGTTGCATTTCTACAAAGACACTTTTCACATTTTCTATTACCATCATTTTGTTTCCATCTCGCTGATCAAAGAAAATTGCTACAAAGGATTTTAATTAACTACTAAAACTTTTTGTTAACAGTATGATTGAAAACATTTTACAACCACATGTTGAACTATTACAATTCTTAGATTTATAGAAATATGTAGTTTGCTAATATTAATTTAATAATAACTAGAACACGGCTTTTATGTTTTTTGCTGTCAATTTTCTTTATGAATTGCGAAATATTAAGCATCTTGACACCACTTTTAATTTACTTTTTTCTTTAGGTTAATTTTTTTTCATTTTGTGCTAAAAACCACAGATTAGCTTATTATAGATCTCTTTTAAGGTTTTTTTTAATTTTTGAGAAAATTTGGAATTGTTGTAAAAACAAAACAAGAAGGCTTTTTTGCTTAAAAAGGCAGAATATAAACAATTAAAAGAAGTTTCAGATAATTTATGTGATTCTAGCAAACACATCGAAGTAACAGTTTCTCTGCAATATTTTAAAGTTGCTTCCATTACTTCTGTAGACGTAGAACGAAGTACCTCTCTTAACAGATTTTATCTGATAAACGGAAATATTTCTATATTAGATAATTTAGAAAAATATTTAAAGTTTCTATATTTAATATTACAAATTCAAAACATCTTTTATAAAGATTTATTTTATGTTTTTTTTTCTTGCTTTTTTGTAACATCAAATATCATATTTTGTCTGGCAATTATTGTTTAATAATATAAATAATTATATCATACAATGGTGTTAATATGTTATGAATATAATAACAGAATCGCTAAAATATGTGCAAATGTTTAAAAATCTGCATAGATAAAGCTCTAAACTTTTCTTAGGTTTTGCATTTTTTAGGTTTTAAGTACTTTTTAATCAGCTTATTTAAAAAAAAAATAGACCTAAAAATCCACGCCCTAATAATAACGGTATAGAAATTACTGGAGTTACATTCAAATATAATGGATTTTAAATTTATGATGATAGATAACACAATTTGTCATGGGTTTTCACGCAATATCATAAATATTAATAGATATTGATTAATTTTAATTTAAAAAAAATTTGTACAAAAATGTTTTATTGAGTCGAGTAGCCAATCATACAATTGTTCGCATTGGGGTTTTTAGAATAGACATACTCTTATTAAATTTTAATAATATTACATGAACAATGCAGCATAATGCGATTACAATTTTATTTAAAAATAAAATCTGAAACGTATTCAGAATCAAATCCAATAAGCAAACAAGAATAAATCATTGTAACTCTAATTGGCTGAATGAAAGAAGTAGAAAAGGGTGGTTAATAGGGATGAGGGTGAAACATGTTCTATAATTGGAATTTTATATAAATAGAACATTGGAAAAAATTGGAAATGTCAACACAAAATCTGAAAGGAAGTGGTTGCATTGGCGTAGAATGTCTGTTTCAATTAAATATATAATTGTCTTCCTATATTTTTTGTATACAAAATTCGTACATAAAAAAATATATTTTAATTCTTTGTGGTTAATTGGCTTAGGTTTCTTTTTTGTTTATTTTATGTTTCATTCATTCAAATTTTTTTATTTTTTTACATTGTTTTTTAAAATTTACTCTTGGTTTATTTTGCTTTCTTCGTTTTTATTCTGTTTTTTTTGTTAATTGTCCATATTTTCTTTACTTCATTTTTCTTCCAAAATTTAGTTTTTCTATTAATATTTATTTGTTTTATTTTTTTTTTCATTGATTTTGCTTTAACTTTTCATAACATCATTTTGTTGTTTATTTTTATTTGTTTTCCATACATTTTGGTTTGATTCGCTATTTTCAATCATAAATAAAATGTTTTCATCAACTAATGTGAGATTTATCAAATTATAAAGTATTTGTAAAATCGAGAAATGATAAACGTTTAAACAAAAATTTGTTGATTTATTTTACTTGTATTTTTTTGTTGTTGATTTTTTATGTTCTTTATTTATTTTGTTTTTGTTGTGTATAATTGGTATTTTGTGTATACCGGGTGACCCATTTTAATTTATCCACTGGAATATCTCGAAATATATGCATCGTACCAAAAATGTTTCGAACAAAAGTGTAGTGGTTTTAAGGAGGACTATCCCCCTTAAAACCATTAAAAAAATCAATTTTAGAATCTTAAATAGGAATCCCCTATTTTTTTATTACAAGTTCTGATCTACCGGAAAAATTTGCAAATTTTATGTTTAACACTTTATGTTTAACACAAATTGTGAGTCTACCTGAAAAATTAGCAAATTTTGTATTCTATCACTTGTTTCGTTGCGTGATAGTTGGCGCTATCTATAACCAAGGCATACCGTACTGTCTTCAATTTTGGTTTTGCCGAATATAGATAGCGCTATCTGCACAAGAGAAAAGTGTTTCATAGAAAAGTCATGTATTTTTTCCCGTAGAATCCGAATCTGCAAGAAAAAATTTGGTTTTCTATTAAAGATTTCAAAGTTGCCCCCACCTCTACCAGGTATATTTTTTTAATTTAATTCTTTTTTTATTCGTTTTTTATTTTTTTGTGTATAATCTTTATTTTGTTATTTTTATATTTTTTGTTTATTTTGGATTGTCATTATATTTGTATAATTTGTTTTATTTTATTTTTTCATTCTCTATCTTTATTGATTTTTTCTTATTTTTTTGTTATGCTTTGAAGCGATTTGTTTTATGATTATATACGATTCAATACGATTCTTTTTTGTTTTTTATTTGTCTTTGTAATATTTTTGATTAATTCGTTATTTTGTTAATTTTTTCTTGTGTCTCTTTTAATTCAATTCAATTTATTTTATTATTTTTGTTTATATCAAGTTAATTTATTATAAACTGTTTTTTTTTGTATAATTTTGATCTTTATTTTGTAAAATTTGATTTTAAATAATTTTTTATTTGTCGATGAATATAATCGATTTTTCTTAATTTTTTTATTTATCCTTATTTTTATAATCCATTACGCTAATTAAACTACTATTCAATTTTTTTGTTCGTTTATTTAATTTGTTACATCTTTTTTATTTTGCAAGTATTTTTATTAATTCATTTTGGTTATTTTTCTTATATAAGTTGATTTTTTTTGCTATTTTTGTTTATTTTACATTTATTTACTGCTTTTCATTTTTTTACTTTTCTTTTGATCTAACATGTTGCATTTTGAAGTAAAATTTCTTTAGGTTTTATTTGTTAGCGTCACGCGTAATGAAACGTTGCATGTTTTATAACGCGAAAAATAGACGAAAACATGTAAAATTGATGACCGAAATTAAGATAGAGCCACGGGTCGTGAGTGTATTTTTGTTTGTCTTTTTTACTTTTTTTTTGTTTAATTAGTACTTTTTTCTTTTTTTATTCTTTAAATTTATTCTATATGGCAAAAATGAATTAATAGGATGACTAGTTTGATTTAATTTTTGCATTCAGTAGATTTTTATTTATTTATTTTTTAATATTGCTTCTTCGTTTGCCTGCAATTTATGTTTGATTTGTTTAATTGTAATATACAAAAATTTAAAAGATTTTTTTTCTTTGAAATCCATTACAATTTTTCTGAATTACAATGTTTTTTTATGCAAAATAAAAAGTTTTTGCGAAATAATAACGGATTAAGTAATTCATTTGATTGTTCAGTTATATTAATTTTATTTATTCTGTTATATCTTTATCTTAATTCTTGCAGGCTAGGTTTCGATAATTTATTATCATTTTCATTTCATACTTAAGTAATTAACAACTCGTATCTAAAGAAATAATTTTCCGAATAATATAATAATATATAATAATAATAATAAAATAATACTAATCAAATTAATGACCTATTAGTTATTTATATAATTTGTTTTAAAAAATGCCTGAAGCAGTGTAACAAGTTCTTAAGAAAAATTGCCAATTATTTTTATTCAAACACTTTTTATTATTTTCTAGTTTCCAGTACTATTACATGATTTTTAAATCGTTTATCATAATTATCAAACGAATAATCATTATATGTATTAAGACCATGCATTGTCTACGCCTATGCATTAATTGTGAAATAAAGGGATGTTTATCCAGATGTTCCGATTGCCCGCACAGTAACACATGCACGGAAATATGCATTTCAACGTTTTCAAATATACATACCATTGTAAAATGTAAACATGACGTTTAAAAACTGTAACCACTAGTTTATTACTGACACAATACAGTTCTCTGTTTTTTACTGCAATGAAGACAAAAATCTATTTTGAGAAACGGCTGAAAAAATAACGCTTCGTATATTTTTCATAAGCTA
>JARJEC010119773.1:0-10126 GCA_030264575.1 Tachinus sp. AB-2021
GTTGCCCAACCACGTTTATCAAGTTCTGCTCTCAGTTCAGCAGGACGTTTGTAAACGTCTTTGTATTTAACTGGGTAGTTACCTTCAGAAAGAACTTTTACAGGCCCTGCAAGGCAAAATTCTTTTTGTTCCATAACCATTTTAACACCAGGGTGCTCTTCTTCAGCTATATCCCAAAATTTGCCTGAATCTTCGCCTGAGCCCTTGTAAACTTTTTCACATTCCCATTTTTTTTCATCATTGGTGAGTGAAAATTTTTCGGTAATTTTCATGGTGGCATAAACTTCACCATTATTAGCTAAGGCAATTTCGTCGCCAACTTTTATAGCATCACCGTCTGCTTTTGAAGCATCTAATACAACAGGAACAGGCCAAAAGGTGCCGTCAGCTAAAGTAAATTTGTCGCACACGCTGTGCCAGTCAGCTTTAGTCATAAAGCCGTTTAATGGAGAAAAACCACCAATCCCCATCATAATCAAGTCACCTTTTACACGGTCACTGATATCAATTTTTTTCAAACCAGCAGCTTTTTTAAGCTCTGTTTCACGGGCAGCACCTTCTAACAAGCAACATACAAGACCTTTTCCGCCATGTGGTGGGACGAGCTTTGACATAAACATCTCCTCAGAGTTTTATAATGATAATACTACCGCAAAAGGCGGCAACCAAATACACAAAATTTAGGCCATGCCTTCTTGGCATGAAGTACATATTTACTTTGTGAAAAAATATACAATTTGTCAAGTGCCATATTTTATATTTTAATCTATTTTTTATAGTCTTCCTTTTTTCAGCTGCATTTTACAATAAAAATAGGCTCGCTACATCACATTTATTGCATTCAAATTGCAAAGTACCAACCAAAAAATATCTATAAAATTCCTTATCCTGTAAAAATGCCCTAGTACTATGTAGCCAATTGCTTTGTTACATAAAAAGAAGTCTCTTCAAAAAAAGACGAGGCTTTCCATTTTCGAAGAGACTTCTTGGCTCTATTAATACAACCGAGAGCAATTAGAATAGTAAGTAAATAAAACAAGCACTTAACAGCAACAACGGACAATATTTAAAAGTACACCTTACCGTTTTTACTGCAAGAAGAAGAGAACATATACATTATTGAAAACATTTTATCCATTCTACGTATAAGCTGTCTAATTAGCTTGTTTGCGTATAAATGAAGGGGTTTCAAAATCATCTTCACCAAAAATGAAGTCTTCTTCACCTGGAGCATACCCGCCCATTTTAACGCCACCACCACCTTGGCTATGTGATTTACGTATAAAAGTTGGCACGTTTATATTACCACCTGGAGGAACAACAGGAGCTTGGCGCACAGCGTTTATATTAATAAGCTCTTGCACAGGCACTCGCGTACCGCCATCAGGCCCATGAGGACCGCCATTTACAGGGGTAGCTGTATGTGAACCACCACGTAGGCTGGTAACAGTGGCTTTTTGGGTGGGTAAAACAACAGAGGTGTATGAACTTTCAATACCTGTAGCAATAACAGTAATGCGCATCTCGTCCCCTGCGTTATCATCACACACGGTACCAAAAATGACTTGCACATCTTCGTGTGAGGCTTCTTGAACAATGCTTGCAGCCTCGCTTACTTCATCAATGGTTAAATCAGGGCCAGAGGTAATGCTCATAAGAACTTGGCGGGCGCCATCAATAGAAACACCTTCAAGCAAGGGGCTTGTTATGGCTTTCATGGCTGCTTCTCTGGCGCGTGTTTCACCAGAAGATATGCCTGTGCCCATCATAGCAAAGCCTGATTCACTCATCACAGTGCGTACGTCTGCAAAGTCCAAGTTGATAAGACCTGGCACAATAATTAAATCAGAAATACCTTTAACTGCGTAATAAAGCACTTCATCAGCTTTTTTCAGCATTTCAATAAATGTTGCCTTTTTAGGGGCCAATTGCAACAAACGGTCATTCGGTATAGTAATTAAACTATCCACATACTGACGCAGCTCAGCAATACCAGCTTCTGCAGTGGCAAGACGACGCTTTCCTTCAAAATAGAAAGGTTTGGTTACAACACCTACAGTCAATGCGCCCATTTCTTTTGCAGCCTGTGCAATAATAGGTGCAGCACCTGTGCCTGTACCACCACCCATACCAGCTGTTACAAAAACCATGTCAGCTTCACCCAGCATGGCTTTAATTTGGTCAATACTTTCAATAGCAGCCTCAGCACCAATTTTGGGGTTAGCGCCAGCGCCAAGACCTTTGGTTAATTTGTTTCCTAACTGTATTTTATTCTCTGCTAAAGAAAGCCCAAGAGATTGCACGTCTGTGTTGGCTGCAATAAAATTTACCCCATTAAGTGATGATGCAATCATATTATTAATTGCGTTACCACCACCCCCACCAACACCAACAACTTTTATTTTTGCTGTGCTATCTGGGGTTATCTCAAAAAACTCTAATGACATGGTGCCTCTCTCCTTGTCGTTTTACTTATATTAATTTCATACACTAATTACGCCTGAAAAGCCAATGGACTGAATGCATTTTATTAGGAAATATCAGCAAACCATTTTTTCATACTTGAAAGAACCCTATCAAAAACATTACTCTCTCGAATACGAAATTTACGCTGTGTTCCTTCTTTTTCAGCCGCGTAACACAACAAACCAACGGCTGTTGCATACTTAGGGCTATTCACAACATCAACTAAACCACCAACATTACGAGGGTACCCAATACGGGTGGGTAAATTAAAAATTTGCTCGCCAAGCTCTTGGCAACCATCAATAAGGGCCGTACCACCTGTTATAACAATACCTGCGCCAATTTGGTTTTTACACCCTGAGCGAATAATTTCCTGATCAACCAGCGCCAAAATTTCTTCCATACGCGGTTGGCAAATTTCAGCAAGCAATTGCCGAGAAAGACGGTGCGGGGGCCTATCACCAACACTTGGAACCTCAAAAATTTCGTCTGTATGCACCAGGTTAAGCATGGCACAACCGTACTGCAATTTAATTCGTTCTGCAGCAGCCATAGGGGTGCGTAACCCAAAGGCAATGTCGTTGGTTAAGCTTTGCCCACCAAGAGCCAACACGCCTGTATAAATAATAGAATCATTAGAGAAAATAGCTATATCTGTTGTACCGCCACCAATATCAACCAAAGCAACGCCAAGCTCGCGTTCTTCTTCAGTCAGCACAGCTTTGGCAGAGGCAAGTGCTTCAAGGGCAATATCAGCTACGTCAAGCCCGCTTTTATGACAGGCACGTACAATATTTTGCGCACTTGAAACAGCACCTGTAACAATGTGCACCTTAACCTCAAGACGCACACCAGCCATACCATAAGGGTGTACAATGCCACGTTGGTCATCAACAATAAATTCTTGAGGGATGGTATGAATAACTTCACGGTCAAGGGGAATAGCCACAGCACTTGCAGCCTCAAGCGCCCGCTCAACGTCTTTTTGAGTTACCTCACCACTTTTAATGGCTATAACCCCATCACTGTTAAACCCTTTGATGTGCCCGCCTGCAATGCCTGCATAAACAGAACGAATTTCACACCCCGCCATCAATTCAGCCTCTTCAAGGGCTTTTTGCATGGATTTAACGGTTTCTTCAATATTAACGACCACGCCTTTGCGTAACCCGTTGGAAGGGCTAGTGCCTATACCAACAATATCTACTCCATCCTCAGTAGCTTCACCAACAACAGCACAAATTTTTGTTGTTCCAATATCAAGTCCGATAATTAAATCAGATTTGCCCATACCATTCTCCTTACCCACAACTAATCTATTTTCAAATTTTACTGGTAATCCAGACTTTCATCATTCAAGAGGCCTTTCTACTCATTTTGGCATTCTCAACCCAAACATTCACACCATGTACCTTTATGAGGCGTATATTTTCAAGCTCATTGCGGTGTTGCAGGTCAGCAATTACTTGTGCAAGCATAGTAAAATTATAGCCCCAATCTTCCAACCCTAAGCTCACTCGCAAATCACTATCTGTAAACGTAAATTCAATTTCTCTTGCGTCTGAAAGGCGTATAAAATCAACCGTACGTTCAGCTTTAAACAAACCAGATTGTTGAAGCAACCCTATGTAATCGGTTAAATAGGTAGCAAATTCTTCAGCGCCTTTTTCCACTTCAAGGGTAGGCAAAGATACAAAATTAGCTATTTCAACTGGCCCAATAATATTTCCCTGACTATCAGCATAATACATTTCATTTTGCAACAAACGCATAAAAGCTGGGGTTCGCTCTTTTACCCCTACAACCAACCTATCAGGTAATGTGCGTTTAACTGAAATTTCTTCAACCCAAGGGTGCCTTGCAAGCTTTTGCTCTATTTCCTTGATAGACAAGGCTAATAGGTTGCCTCCCTCTTCAAGTTGCACATTCTCTAGAATTTCTCTAGAGAGTAGGCGTAAGTTACCCTGAATCTCAATATATTTCAAGGAGAAATACTGGGAAGTTGTTAAGTACCTGTGCCCAAAAAGCAAGCTCACACTCACCCCACCCACAACAACTAACCAAAAAAAAACTATAAGTACCACTGCAAGAGAAGATGAAGCCTTTTTCATCCAAATTCCATTTTTTGATTTTTCTCTAGTGGCTTTGGGGGCAAGACGTTTATTTTTTGCAGGTTCGTCTGCTCTTTCTTGCCTATTAAGGGTAATACGACGTTTGTTTTTTACAGAGTTCAAGCGTTTTACAGCCATAATTTCACTTCCGTTTGCAAAGTAACAGTAAAACGCTCACGTACTTTTTCTTGGGCTATGTGTAACAAATCGTATGCTGCTGCAAAACTCCCTGTGCCTTCATTAATCAAAAAATTGGCATGTAAGGTAGAAAAAGACATACCCCCAAGGCGCATTCCCTTACACCCTGCCATATCAAGCATTTGCCCTGCTGAAAATTCATGCTGCGGGTTCTTAAAAACACACCCTGCACTGTGAGCTGTAACAGGTTGAGTGCATTTTTTTTTGCCAATGGTTGTGGCAAGAGCGGCAGATACAACCTTGGGGCTTGCCACAGCTAACTCTAGCGTAGCATCAACTATAATAAACCATGCTGAATGGTCAAAAATCTCGCAGTTTCTATAAGAAAACTTCAGTTGCGTAACAGGTACATCAACTAACCCAAGTACAGGAGAAAACAAACGAACACTCTGTATAAAATCGCTCATGCAGGCACCATATGAACCTGCATTCATCGCCACAGCGCCACCAAAGTTACCAGGAATGCCACAAAGACCCTCAAGCCCTGTAAGCCCCTTTTGTGCACAAAATTGCAATAACCGTGGCATTGACGTACTCGCGCCAACACGTACAAGCACTTTGCCTTTTTCATCTTGCAAAATTTGGGGCAAATCAGCAGTACTCATGCGCACCAAAACCCGCTCATGCTTTCCATCATGCGCAATAACGTTAGTGCCAGAGCCTAATATCATAACCTCGCCCCCCAATTCTTTGAGTAATAGGGGGAGTTTTTGCAAAGCCTGTACGTCAAGTACAGTTACCTCTGCAAGGGCCGCTCCGCCAAGGCGAATGCTGGTTTTTTTTGCTAAAAGAGGCTGCTCGGTTATATGTATGCCTTGTCGTTTCACGTACTTCTCCCAACCCACCGTATGTTAGCTCTCAAGCCATTTTTGCCCAACTGTGTGAATAGAACCTGCACCAAGGGTGATAAACACATCACCAGGTTGCAAAACCTTATCCAATTGCTCATGTATTGCTGCAAAATCTGGACAAAAACTCACGTTAACTTGTGAAACTTGGCGAATGCCATGTGCTAAGCTATCACCACTAATACCTGGCAAAGGTGTTTCAGACGCCGCATAAATTTCTGTAAGTAGTACTTTATCTACCCCTTCAAATGCCGTGCAAAAATCACCAAACAAAGCTTTTGTACGAGAAAACCTATGGGGTTGAAAGGCAACAATAAGACGGCGGTTAGGGTAACACTGCCGTGCTGTTTGCAGCACCACCTTAATTTCAGCAGGGTGATGCCCATAATCATCTATAACAAGCACCCCATTTCGTTCGCCTTTTTTCTCAAAACGACGCCCTACCCCTGTAAATTTTTCTAACCCTGCCACACAATTTTCAAAAGAAATATCTGCACTTAAAGCAAGACCAATGGCCCCAAGAGCATTCAAAATATTATGCTTGCCTGGTTGTGATAAATTAACCTCGCCCAATGGGTTGCCATATAAAAAAACAGAAAACCGGCTCACTTCACCCATGCTTATAATTTCAGCAGTTAAGTCGTTATATTCACCAAAACCATACGTGAGTATAGGTCGGTTTACTTTATCTAGAATTCGTTGAATGCTTGGGTCATCACCACACACAACATTGACACCATAAAAAGGCACTTTATTCATAAATTGTACAAAAGCATTTTCAATACTTTCTAAATTTGAATAATGCTCCACATGGTCAAGATCTATATTGGTTACAATATTCATGATGGAAAAAAGACATAAGAATGAACCATCTGATTCATCAGCCTCAGCTATAAAAAAACGCCCTGTACCAAGGTGTGCATTAGCACCATATGCATTTAACTTACCGCCAATAATAACCGTTGGGTCAAGGTCTGCTTCATGAAAAATACTGGCAAGAAGTGAGGTTGTAGTGGTTTTACCGTGGCACCCTGCTACAGAAAGACCTGTGCGTAAACGCATAAGTTCTGCCAACATTTCAGCTCGTGGAATAATGGGAATACCTTGTTCTTTTGCGGCAATTACCTCAGGGTTATCTGCCCCAACGGCTGTAGATTTAACAAGCACATGGGCCGATAATACGTTTTCTTTAGCATGCCCAATAGATATATGTGCACCAAGTTCACGCAAGCGTTTTACCACGGGGCTTTCTTGCAAATCAGACCCATGCACAATATAGCCAAGGTTTAACAATACCTCTGCAATACCGCTCATGCCTGACCCGCCAATGCCTACCATATGAACTATTTGTATTCTTCGTTGCATTTATATTCCTTTATTCCGTTACAATCGTCTTATTTGGCTTGCTAAGCTTACTCTGAAAATTTTGCGTTTAAAGCTCTTGCAAGAGTTAAAGCAGCCTCAGGCTTAGCAATACGCAAACAGGATTCATGTATTTTTTCATATTCAGAGGTGTTTTCTAAAAGATGCAAAATACTTTGCATAGGTTCTTTGGTCTCTTGAGACTCTTGAAAAGTTGCTTGTTCAAGAAGTATGGCACTGCCCTGCTTAGCCACATAGTGAGCGTTAAACCATTGGTGGTTATGGGCTGCAAAAGGAAAAGGAACCAAAATTGAAGGTAAGCCTGCAAGCATAAGCTCAGCAATTGAAGAACCACCTGCCCTGCAAAAGGCCAGGTCTGCCCAAAGATACGCCACTTCCATATGCGCAATAAAAGCTTCTACCTTAATGTGCTCACACCCAAGCGCTTGATAAGCAGAACGTACTTTTTCATAATCAGCAGGCCCAGTTTGATGCCAAATGCTCACTCCTGCCTGTTCTAGTTCTTTTGCACAAGCAACTATTGCTGTATTAATGGCAGAAGCACCTTGGCTACCCCCCATAACTAAAAGATGCTTTGCTGATGGAGTTTTCTTTGGGGTGAGAGTCTCCTCTACCATCTGATTATTAGCACCCACGGGGGTAAAAACTTTTGAAATACTTTGGCGCACGGGGTTACCCACCCATGTTGCTTTTTGTGGGTTAACTCCATCAGTTACAGGAAACGACATATATACTCGTTTCACAATTTTTGATAACAACCTATTACTTTTACCAAGAATAGCATTTTGTTCGTGTACTGCTGTAGGAATATGTAATAACCGAGCACCTAATATACCGGCAAAAGCGGCATACCCACCAAACCCAAGCACACAATCTGGCGCATACTTACGTAAAAAAACTATCGCTTTAAGCACCCCTTGCGCCATGCCAAACGCTGCTAGCAAGCCTTTCAACCCTCGTCCAATAACACCTTTTACAGGTAAACCCACAAAATTATACCCAGCCTTAGCAATAATATCTGCTTCAGGCCCATACATACCCCCCATAAACACTATCTCTACATCAGGGTATTCACGTTTTACAGATTCTGCAACAGCAAGAGCAGGAAAAATGTGCCCGCCTGTACCCCCTGTTGCTAAAATAATTCGCTTCATGACCCTGCCTTGCCTGTGCGAGAATAGTTAAGTAATGCACCTACTGCCAGTAAAGAAGCGAGTAAACTATTGCCCCCGTAACTTATAAAAGGCATGGGTACGCCCTTGGGGGGTGCCCAACTAAACACCACGGCTAGGTTTAAAAGAACGGATAAAAAAATTACCAACAAAAGACCAAAAGAAGTAAATCTGTCTTGTAAATTTTCTTGTCGCAACGCAATAAACAAGCCCCGCCATAAAAAAGCTAAGAATAAACTAAACAAAACAGATAGCCCTAAAAATCCTGTTTCTTCACCCATCACAGCAATAATAAAATCTGTATGTGCTTCAGGTAAATAAAAAAGCTTTTGCTTACTAGCACCAAGCCCAACACCAGTAAGGCCGCCAGACCCAAGAGCGTATAACCCTTGCACCAGCTGGTACCCTGCATCATCAGCCACAGCAAAAGGGTCTCTAAAGGCTAAAAGACGACGAGCCCTATACGCAGTTTGAGTAACCAATAAATACCCTACGCCACCTGCAAGAACGGCTGAAATAAACAAGTAAATAAGCCGGGTACCCCCAGCAAAGCACATAAAAAACAAAAGCAAAGAAAGAATAACAGCACCACCAAAGTCTGGTTGCAACAGCAAGGCAAGGCACATGCACCCAGTAAGAACAAAAGGAGGAATAACCCCTTTATCAAAACTTTTAACAATTTCTTGCTTAGTACCCATAAAATACCCAAGGTATAAAACAAGAGCCAGTTTTGAGTATTCCATGATCTGCAAACGAAAAAAACCTACATTTATCCAGCGTTTTGCTCCATTTACCGTAATACCCATAGGAGAAAGCGTTAAAAGCATAAGTAAAAAAACAACAAAAAGAGCTGGATACATCATTTTATACATAATTTGGCGTGGGGCATACATAACGCCTGCCAAAACCGCAAAACCCATAAGGGCGAACAGTACTTGCCGTTTAAAATAATAATAAGAATCTGCCTGAAATCTATTGGCAACAATACCACTGGCTGAAAAAACCATTAAAAGCCCGATACCAACAAGCACAAAAGTTATAGCTAAAAGCCACCAGTCGGGTTGGCCTAGACGCTGTTGTATTTTTTCTTTCATAAATACTTCCTTGCGAGCTCACAAAAAGTATCACCCCGCTCTTCATAATCGTTAAACTGATCATAACTTGCCGTTGCAGGAGAAAGAAGAATGACAGATTTTACAAAGGCCACAGGATGTACAGGTTTAGCAAGAGGCACAAATTCTGATGTTTGCGCTGACGTTGGAGTTTGTGCAGATTCCACAAATTCTGATGCTTGCGCTGACATTGGAGTTTGTGCAGACTCCACAAATTCTGATGCGGTTATTGATTGTGTGGGCTGTATACCAACAAGCCCTGATACTCTGTGAAGGGCTTCACCTAACGTTTCGTCCCATGAAAGAGAAACATACCCTTGCCATGCAGATTCAAAAACATCGCGGCTGCCCCCATAAAGAGCAACGTGCCGTACTTTTTCTTTAAGTAAAGGGTGTAAGCTTGCAAGATTACCCCCTTTAAACTTTCCGCCAGCCAAAAGAAAAACAGGAGAAGTAAAACTTGTAAGAGCTATACGTAAAGCATCAACCGTGGTGCTTTTTGAATCATTAATAAAAAGTACCCCATCTTTTTCTCCAACCCATTCAAGGCGGTGCCGTAAAGGCACAAAGTTTTTTAAAGCAGTAACAGCCTCAGCTTCTGTAACGCCAAACTCACGGCAAGCCAAAAAAGCTATTTCAGCATTTTGTAAATTATGCTCACCAATAAGACGCGTTTGTGTAAAACGCTTAGAAGCTGTAACAACAACAGATTTTGCTAAAAAATGACGAGTAGCATACTCTTTTGCAAAATCAGAGCTAAAAATGGCTGTATCTTGTGCGGTTTGCAAAGCAAAAATGCGCAATTTGGCTTCCACATATTCTTCCATACTTTCATG
>JARJEC010119790.1:0-14315 GCA_030264575.1 Tachinus sp. AB-2021
CTCAAAAATGATGATGTTAACAAGCTAAACAAACAAATTCAATTGATTCAATCAAATTCAAAACAATTGAAACAGAAATAATGGATCAGGAACAATGGAATTTTTAAATTCACTAGAGTCATTAAGAATGTCACCACACATATTGGCACTGAAAATTAGGTCACTGGCTCATTCTTTTGCAACGGAAACAGACTGATCATAAAAAATTTACACTAAATTTGATCGAGGCAGTAATCATCAGCGGCAAATTAAAAGAGGAAGATGTGCTGATTCCACGCATACTGATGATTACCAAAAGTTTACAATACAAGTTTAAGCAGATTCAGTTTTTTTGCGTCTTGCTTTCGTGATTTTCATTGACAAAGCACAGGGTGAATCATTAACTATTGCTGCCTTGAATTTGGAATATTTTTGTTTTTACACGGCCAATTGTATGTTGCCAAGTTGCATCAAACAAATTTTACGTTTACACTCTAAACGGAACTACCAAAAATTGCATGTATCTGTTAGCTTTACGATAAAGTAAAGAAATTTAATTTTGCCTTTACTATTGAATAAATTTGTTTTTTTTCTGGGCACAGCAACATGAAAAATAACAAACAAAAATTATAGTCAATCCACTAGCATTACAATAAAAATAAGTTATTTTCAATACTAATATATTTAATAGTGGATTGAAAGTTATCGAAAAGTTTTCTTGAAAAATATGGTTGTCTAGAAACTGCATGAATTTATTTTGATTGTAATTTGATCAAAAGTGCACTCGACGCAAACCGCAATTGCGCTTTGACAATTAAATTACAAATAAAATGAATGAATGCGTTTTTTTAAAGGCATACTTGAATGTAAACTTTTCTATATAATTTTCATTGTACGAAATATATTTAGGAAATTATTGCCCGATGCGATTGAAATTGTTATAAATATCGGATATATATTCTTATAAATATTGGATATTAATTAATGTATGGATGTATGTACATCGATAGGGCTATGCATCTGACACTGACTGCTTAATTAATTTGATAAGTTCAATTTGTTTATTGCGTTGCTTATCGTCATTGCAGTTATCGCTGTAATTCTTGCACAAGTGCAATTTTCAGTGTAATTCATGCGTAAGTGCAATTTTCAATGTGGAATCATTGGAAGATGATTTGTCAAAAATTTAAAATGGATAACAAGTGGTTTGTATATTATCGATTTTTTTACAAATGTCACGAATTCTTATACCAAACGACGAGTACACAGCACAAGTTGTATTTTCTAAAGATTGGTATTAGCATAAGTTTTATTTATAAAAAATTATCGATAAACAAACCACGAGATTATATTTGGCATGAGAAAATAATTTTTCCATTTCAACCGATTATTTATAATTAAATTCATATCGACGGGTTATAATATGTCAAATATGACAGAAGTTATTTTAATTTACTAGGATGAACGTTTCTTATTGGTAACTATGTAAAAAGCGGAGAATTAAAACGTAACCCAATTAAGACGAAGGGGTAGGGATTCAGGTAGTAACAATTAGAAATGTTGGACTGGGGACGCGTGTATTTTCAGAGTAGTTGTGCATAAATAAAAAAATATGATACAGACGTTGACAATTAATTTTCAATAAAATTATATTATAATAAAATTAAAGATTTTAGTTCTACTGTGAGTGTTCCAAGCGCTCTCACTTTTTTTTATTTCTCACAATCTATTTTTGTACATTTAATGCAAATATTTACACATTTTGTGATTTTTTCAAATTTTTTTAAATTTTTCTAAAAAATGTTTTAATTAGTTTTATTGATATTTAACTTCATATTTTTCAGTATTTGTTGATATTTTACGGTCATTATTGAAATTTGTTCTGCAAAATTCTGCACATTTTTCTATGAGTGAAAGCGTTGGTTTCTACCGACAAACCCCAATAGGTTTATACCTACCCACTCCATGTGCTTTCTGGCGATTCCAAGTGCCGAATTACCTACTGACATAAATATTTTTTTATTTTTAAAGTTTTCTTATATGTTAATAAGCATTATTTATGAAGGAGAAGAATGTCGTTTCATAAATTATGTCTGTGGATGCACATCCTGCGGAACGCGTATTTTCAATTCTGGTGCAGAAGATAAAATAAAAAACTGTTACTGACATAAAAAGTTATATTTTTTTGTTTTAAATGTTTTTTTACTTGTTAATAAGCATTCTTTGCAAAGGAGATGAATGTCGTTTTATAAATTATGTCTGTTGATGCACATTCCATGCGGAGCGCGTATTTTCAATTCTGGTGCATAAGGTAAAATAAAAAACTGGTACCGACATAAAAAAACTGTTTTTTTGTTTTAAATGTTTTATTAATAATTAATAAGTAATATTTATCAAGAAGAAGTATGTTGTTTCATTAATTATGTCTGCGGAACACATCGAACAAAACACGTATACTTATTCCAGTTCCTATGCGTAAGGTAAAATTAAAAAATGTTTCACCTTTAAAGTTTTGATTTTTTTATTTGTTGTCTTAATTGTTTTTAAACATTATTTATCTAAAGAATTAACAATTTGTAATTGCTATTGTTTGCCAGAAAAACAAATATGTTGAATTAAATTAATGTTTCAAATTTGCAGCTTAATTAAATTGATATTTATTGATTTTAAAATCGATTATGTAAAATATAGAGCATAATTGTAGCCTAACATATGTTTTTTTGAAAATTTTGGTTTTAAAAAACTTTAATAGGGTCCGCGTCGATGATTCTGGCGACCGACTGTAAAGTATTGCAAAATGCAGTAAACCCGATTCCGGAATAGACCGCCTATTCCGGAAACGTCGCTGAAGTTACCGCAACTTCAGCGACGTACATTGCAAACAAAAGGATTTTTTGTGTAATGCCTCCAAGGAAGCTTACTGCGCTTGTTAGACCAATTGACAGAAAGACCAATTGACAGAAAATCAGATAACATGATCAGCAATTTCGTTGTGCACAAAGTCTAAAGTCGCACCATTAAAATCAATCAGTATTCTGAGGTTAGAACTCTGCGCAGCAGGAGTGGGTGCTCGTCTCTTAGATAAGGTCAAGTATTAATTATGGAAAATTTATATTATGGAGCAATTTCACAATACTGTTAGCATGTATAAAAACATCTTAGTGATGTTGCTTTTGAAAACTTTTGTATGTTATTTCATACAAAAGTTTTTAAAAGGTTGCTGAGATACAAGATTCAACAAATCAATGTATTTGGAGACATGCAGCTTCAAATGACAATCCTGCAGATTTATTGTCACAAGGATTAGCTCCCCCATTATTATAGGCATGCGTTATTTGGTGGCATGGGCCAATTTGGTTATCAGAAAATGAGACACACTGGTAAGTCAAAAGTCTATACGTGGAAGCCGACATTTCTGATTCTAATGTTGAATCGCAAACACTGATATGTATTGTAACAGACAAACATAATATGTTTGAACAATTTATAAAATTCAGTCGTATGAAGAGAGTTCTGGCCTACTGTATACGTTTTAAAAATAATTGTTTAGCCATAATTTATGAGAAACTACGACAAACGAATACACTAAATGTTGCAGAACTTCAATACACATTAGAACAATTAGTGATATTAATTCAAAGAAACGCATTTAACATAGAGTATTAAAATCTCTTAGACGGAAAAAACATTCCCCATAGCAGTGAGTGTAAATCCACATATCGATTGATTAAAAAAAAAAATCGAGTAGGAGAAAGATTAATGGCCTCAAATTTCGAATATAATAAAAAATACCCTATTATTTTACCAAGACATAGGGTAACTAAATTGTTGTTTCATCACAAACACATTTGATTACTACATGCTCTTCCACAGCAAACTTTATATTCTATTCCAGAAACATTTTGGCCTTTATTTGGACAATGAGAACAATTAGAAGGTGCGTGACAGCACGTCACGTTATTTAAAGCACTTAAAGCAAATCCAATATTGTGCATCTAGTCGTGTAAATCAAATGAATCCGTTTGCCGTGTGCGGAGTAGATTATGATTGTAATTTCATATTAAAGGATAGGAAAGGAAGAGGATGTTAAAAATACAAAGCTTATATATTGTTATTTGTTTGTTTTGTAAGTAAGACGATTCACATCGAATTGGTAACCAGTCTTACAATAGAGGCCTTTATTGCCAATTTTAGAAAATTTATTGCGCGACGCGGATTTCCAATAGAAGTCAACTCAGTTAACGGTCCCAATTTTATTAGTGCAAGCGGCGAATTAAACGATTTGACTAACTTTATTGCGGTTAATAAGGGCTGTCTTGAAAAATATTTTAAGTCATGCGGTGTTACGTGGAAATTTATTCCACCGTATTCGCCCCATATGGGTGGTCTTTGGGAAACCGGTATACGATCCATTAAATTTCACATTAGTCGTGGCCAATGAGAGGCTTTGAAATGTTTACACTACTTCTAACTACTCTTAACTTAATATATAGGCTTTAAATTATATAGGTAGGATGTCTAGGCGCAACGTTATGAAGCTTTGAGTAGTTTAAATGAACTAGTAGTTGCAGTTTTTTCTTAACAGATAGCGATTTACGAATAATTTTTTTAAATATTTTAATAAATCAAGCACTATTTTAAAATTATTTCATGTAAAGTTGTATTTTGTTACAATACATGTAGAAAGCTTCATTACATTTGTTGTTGCCATGCTAGCTCTATCTGCCGATAGATTCTATGAACTAAATTAAATATTATGGCTGTAAATTTTAATCAGATTTTATATTAAAACTTAATTTTATTCATAAAATTAAAAGCATTTGTAAAAAATAAACAAGTGTACATAAAACTAATCTTGCCTATATGTCAAGTAAACAAAAATAAATACATCTATATAAATAAAAGAATGGATTTGTCTGTACATAGCTTAAAGTCACTCCGTTGTATGATATTCTGTTTCATTCATTGGAGACACTAAATAAACGAATAATTAAACTTCAAAATTTTTACGGTACTTCTAACTAATCTTGACTAAAAATCTAGGCTTTCAATTATATTGATAAGAGTTGTAAACAAATACTATGAAGGTTTGTGAGTTTTTAAGCGTCAGCCACAGCCACATACTTTGTTTCCCTCATGGATTGCTGGGTAGGTTAGTAGGTTAATCGGTGAGTTGGTCAGTTGGTTGGTCAGTGGGTGGGTAGGTTAGTGGGTGAATGGGTCGGTGAATAAGTGTTTCGTGAATGAGTGGGTCGGTAGATCGGTGGAAGAGCCGGTAGATGGGCCGATGGGTAAGGTGGTGAGTGGGAGTACCGGTGGGTGGGTCGGTCCTACAAGCCATGTTTAGCCAACGGACTCTGTCAACCCGACTCTGGACCCTTCAATGATAATAGTAAATGTTTGTAACGATATCAAATATATTTTTATAACCCCGTCAACGACGGGCACATCAGTTAGTTTAATATAATTCATGATATTAACATTTGTACTTTAATTTATATTTGATTTATTTTTAAGAATATTTATAGAATAATAATTTAAGAATAACTAAAAATACATAAAAAAATAGTCTAATCAAATACCACATGAGACTGAAACTAATCGAAAATAATTCTGCGTTTTTTTCTCATGTTTGTTGCCAAATGGCAATAATCACTCGATTGTGGTATTACTACTATAACATAGTACCAGCCAATCGTAAAACGTTAAGTTCCAAATTGTGACTACAAATATAATTAAAGGTTCTTCCAGTTCTATGTAAAAATATAATAATTTGGTCAAAACAACGATTATCGGGTAGCTAGTAATCATGTAAAAATAATATATAGAAATAAAACAACTCATTAACATCAACAATTATGCTGAAATAAGTTTTATTCTTTCTAATGATTTTCATTCCTTAATGATTTTTAGATATTTTTATTCGTAATAGTTGACACACCTGGTCAAATATAACGGTAGAATGAGTGAAAGATTATTAACATAATTCCTTCTAACATTATTTTGATTCTTCAATGATTTTTAGTGATTTTTATTTGTAACAGTTGGGTCAGACGGCTTTTTAAGCATTATGGGCTACAAACTCTTGCTTGAACAAGTACATAGCATTTTACAATTTGTATCCAGGTACTAGAAAAAATCATGTTTGCATTTTAAAAAATCACATTAGTGACTGACCGAAAGTTTCGGTTACGGTTTTGACCAATTTCTGCTTTCTTGCTGGAAATTAACTTGTTGAATACTGCGATAGGTCGCCAAGAGGCTACAATAGCATCCTCTTTGACACGCAGATTGTTCTGATCCATGCTTGCGTCCAATTTTGCTATACTACTTATTTAGACCCCCTGGTGTCATCCACATTTTCGGTTTTTTGAAAAGACTATTTAAGGTAATTATTTGCAGAACTTGATAATGAAATGTTTGTTCAGTTTTTAAAGGAGAATTTTTTAATCATATATTGATTTGCCTGAGTTTGCTTTACCATTACTGGAAGAAATTTGCGTTCTCTTTTATTTAAAACGTTTTTTGAGTGAGTGAATGATTTTACGCCCTTTCTGTAAAAAGATTATAAAGTGCTAGAAATCTATCTAGTACACTAATCAATCTTACAGGCAACCAGTATCATAATACCAAGCTGGTAAGTACATCTTTAAATTGAGTAAACAAGTTAATAATCAATTATTTAAATTCAAAGTTGTTACAAGCGGCAACAATCAAATAGAGACACATTTTTGCTAGGTTTGGTTAGTCTACTAGATATATTTCTAGCACTTTATAATATTTCTACAACTAGGTCATACATCCACTCACTCTCACTATATTATTATTTGCGGTGGCGTTACACGTTAATCAATTAATTGTTTTATATTTGTTTCAATGCGATGCGGAAATCACATAGGTACACTGATAGGCTTTATGGGAGTAAAACATATGTCTTTTTAAACTATATTGTTCTTACGATAAGTTTTGCTAATAATCGTCTACAACTTGGAAAACAAAACTCAGTTTTCGAACTGAGTCGGAACGAACGAGTTCCCTAGTTCATGTTAAAACCACGGTAAAACATGTGGCATTAACCACTAAGCATATAACCAAACACACGCATTTAATATTTTTACTAACAATTAATACTTAAATAATTTAACAAAATTGTTTTTATCAAACTTCTATTCAAGCAAATTTAATTTATAATTAAAAAAATTTTAATGTAAATTTTCTTTATTTTTAAGAAAATGCTTCAATTATTTCAAATTTGCCGCATTTTTTTATTTTTTTAGGTTGGCATCACTGTCAAACTGAAAAGAGCTGCTTTGTTCAGTTTCCGCTTCCTTTCTTTCCATAACCGCAGCCATGAAAGCTAAAGGAGAGGTTTGTGTCCATTTATTTATATTAATAACTAATTGTATATCCACGAACCAGACAAATTCCTCTAATGAATCCGTTGAAGATCGTTCTTTTACTATTGATTTTAGCCAGCTCAAATAGAATCATATTAAATGGTCACCCCATTGCCGCTTCTTCACACGTGTTTATCATGTAGTGTTGTCAATGAAATTTTCCAAATAGTATATAATCTTATTAAAATACTGTTAATAGAAAATAAAGAAATTTTTGTTTTTAAATACAAAATTTGTGATGTGGTTGTATTTGTGCAGGTTATGTTTGCTTCAGTTCTGTTCTTTATTTGATTAATTAATATCTAGATAATGTTTTAATATCAATAGATTAAGTGATTTTATGAAGTAAATACAAAAATTTGTGAATGTTGCTAACTCGTGCACTGTAAAGTTTTAAGTTAATTTTTCTACGTGATTTAGAAATTTAACGTTACTACGATAGTTTGCATTACAATGCTCAATATACTGTACATATTTTAACGATGATTATCATTTATTTGAAATTCACCATAAATATCCAGTTACTAGGATAGCATATTGTAGTGAATTTATTTTGAATTAATTTTTGTTTTTAAAATTTAGTTGAAGGAGTTTGAAGTAATTGGTCGCAAACTGCCGACTGAAAAGGAGAAGACCACTCCTTTATATAAGATGAGGATCTTTGCTCCAGATCAAATTGTAGCAAAGTCCAGGTTCTGGTACTTTTTAAGACAACTCAGGAAGTTTAAGAAAACTACTGGTGAAATCGTATCTGTGAGGCCGATTCCAGAGAAAAGCCCCATTAAAATCAAGAACTTTGGCATCTGGTTGCGTTATGATTCTTGTTCCGGTACACACAACATGTACAGGGAATACCGCGACTTAAGTGTGTCTGGTGCAGTGACAAAATGTTACAGAGATATGGGTGCTCGTCATCGTGCTCGTGCTCACTCAATTCAGGTAAATATTATATACAGGGTGTAAAAACTCAATATAACTAACATTTATATATAACTAACATTTTTTAACATAATTCAATGATTGAGCAAAATTGTTTATATCTATTTAATCAAAAATCTAATTTGGGATTGATATTTTGTTAATCGGAAACGATGTCAAATGAAACACTCTTTTTATTTTATTATTTTTAAATTAGTTGCATAGTGTAGTAGTTGTAGTAAATAATGCAAAAATTGTAACAAAAATTTAAATTCAAAATTCTACAATTTCAACAAATTATAACTATGTAGTAATGGAAAAAATTTTAATAAATAGAAAAAGATTAATTTTATTTTAATAAATAATGATTTTGTTACATTCTTGCAAAAAGTTATTACAATTGGATACTCTGATGTATTGAGCAATAAATTCTTGGCCTTAAATTTTAACGGGCGGATATTTTTCTTCCTTAACGGTCAGTTTTAGACAACAAATCTACGCCTAAGAATTGGAAATTTATGTATTAAACAATGGGTGTTTTTTGTACTGTTATTGACTTAATGCGGCTGCAAAATTAATTAAATTGATGAGAAGGGAAACGAATGGATGTCGGTCGGCTGCACAAAATTGCCTGTTTTATGGATTGGCAATCTCTTCTATAATGTCATAACAAACAGGATAAATTTATTACATATATGATAAATATTATTTATTATTTAATATGGATCATTCAAATCAATATTTTATGTAGCACTTGTTGGCTGTAGATTTATCCTGGTAAGCGAAGTTAAAACTTCGCTAAATCTTCCTTTGTTTTCAAGGACGTTTTGAAATGTGAACTTGATGTGCATGTTTACATATGAATACATACATATATTTCGTACCGTTCTTGTTCTCGGGCTATTGTGCAGCTGCCTCTACTCAATATTTTTGCTTGCCGTTTGTCACCAACATCAATTACTAAAAACATTCCAAGTGAGACATTTACAAATCATCTTTTAATATGATAGAAATTAGTCGGGTATAATCCAAAATCATAGTTGGTCGAGTTTTTGCATGGATATGGCATGGCATTAAAGACATGGATAATTAAAAATTATTGTTTTTATTTCAGATCATTAAAGTAGAAACAGTGAAGGCATCAGCATGCAGAAGACCACAAGTGAAACAATTCCATGATTCAAAGATTCGTTTCCCATTGCCCAAGCGTATTCAACAACGCAAGACCATGAATCGTTTCTCTGTCCGCAAACCACGAACATACTTCCTGTAAATATGTTATTATTAGCGGTTAAGTGGACATTAAAAACTTTTCTTTAATTTAATAATTACATTGACATTTTTTTACAATTATTTCCACTATCAATAACAGTTAGAATTGAGTTTATGCTGCTTATCCTGCCCATAAGTTCAATCTTATTTTTTAGTAGTACTATCAAAACCATATAAAATTTAGTATTTTCTCAATCGTTTTTAATTATTATTATTTTAATAACATTTTATTGATGAAAATAAAAATAATCAAAAACCTGTAACACAGCTTTTAAAATGAGCGTATAAATTTGTAGAAAATAAGTCACTTATTCTTTTTTTTTAATTGTTGGTATTACAGGTGGCGTATTTGAATTATTTTAATTGTTTATAAATACTAAATTTTAACCGGGTCTTGTTACAATTGAAGGTCTTTGACGAACAACATATCACAACCGTAATTTGTGATAGCTGCTTATTAGTATTTCAACCAAGTCTGAAATCATCCTTTTGTTGTTGATAATTTAAATCATCAATAATATTTTAAAAAAAAATTAAAAAAATTATTTGAACTCTTAACTGTTGTTACCCAATTTTAGTTATGTACTTATGTTCCCACGTCAAATTGACTGGTTTGATTTATTTATTATTTTTCACTAATCAATTACATCACAGATCAGATAAATAAGTTATGTTAACAATGTTTGCTTGCAATTGGTGACCGACCGAAAGTTTTGGTTTCACAATTACAGTTTCGGCCAGAAATATGCCGAAACTGCGACTGTCGAAACTATTATTTACTTAAAAAATACTTCTTGAAAAGACTATTTGATGCCATTACTTTTAAAGCTTGACAATTGATCAAAAACATGTTTTTTTTTAAATTAATGTTTTAAAGGGAATTTATTGAAACTTATTCTGTTTTTGTTTGATTCTAATTTTTGACAGCAAATTCTTTTTCATTTAAAATTCATTTAAAACGTTTCTTTTTGTTTGAAAACTATTTTGATCGTAGTAGAAAGAGAAAATGAGTTTAGTAAATTTTTATTTTATTTGTTAGATCGTGTTTTCATAGACAACTAAAGACTTAAATTAATACAAGTTTTACCTTTATTTCTATTTTCTAAATAATGCTGTACTTGTACTTGTCTTCTATCGTTATTTAGTCTAGTTAAATAGTCTGCTAGAATTGTTACAAAGCTAGGAAGAAGACTAGATTTGTTATTGTCTGTCAATTTTTAATTAACTTAACTATACCAGTTTTGGTTACAGTTTCTGCCGAAACTACGGGAGGAGCTGAATATTCGGTTATGGTTTCGGCTAAAAATAGTGTTTTGGTCGGAGTAACCTAACGAGTTTTTAGCGTTTGTTAGTTTTCCAGTTTCACACTAATGCATTAGCAATAGGAATTTCAGACTTCAAAATTGCTCTAATAATAATATTGATTTCATTTTTGAAGCCTATGTGGCCAGATTTTTTATAACATACTTAATGTTTCCGGTAAAATTAGCCGGTTTGTAACTTTATAAGGATAATTAGCAAAGGTTTAAACACGATTACACAATAGCCCTTCAACTAGTCACAAAGAACTTGCAAAATTACACAGATGGGCAAATTTGTATTTATAAAGTTGAAGATGATAAATATAAATTTAGATACAAGGTCAAATTGCTCGGAAAACTGCAGTTACGGGTTAATACAGTTGACTCGTGATAATTAGACATTTGATAGTCTGATATGCACACACTTGCTGGGAAGGGGCGTTTCTTACTCTCTGTTTCCTGACGATAGCTTGTCTAGTTTGCTATTGTAACCTTTGGTAATCTGACACCTTGGTCCCGGGACAGTCTGATTATTGAGAGTCAACTGTTTTTAAATGTTTAACTAGTTTTTATTTACAGTGAAATCTCCGTTAAGTGGACACTGACAGTGCAACTGATTTTGTCCGCTTATTGTGGGTGTCCGTGACTAGAGATTTCATTGTATTTAAAAAGTGTTACTGAGATACATCAAGGATTTGGATTATTTCTATTAATGGTAAGATTTTATAGCATTTTCCACTGTTAGCTCCGAGCAACACCTGGATAAACAAAATTTTCACTTGTTTCTTTTCAGCTCAACTGAAACCAGTACGGGCTCTTATCTTTTTTTCTTATGAATATATATTTTTATGAAAATGTTATGTATTAAAATACATCATAAGATGTAAAAACTAAAAAAATCTAAAATATTACCGGAAATAACCTTAATTTTATTTTTTTAAATGGAACACCCGGTATATTTTTACAAATTTGAATTTGTTTGTTCATTTTACGTATAAATATCGATTTTTTAAAGTTTTCTCCAATTTGAATTATTTAATATTTTTTACATAATTATACAAAAAATGGATAACTTTTTAATACTTGTTAAAGAGCGATATTTTTTGTTTCTTATGAGCAAAAAAATCTTTTCCATGATACCAGAGAACCAAGGAGGTTGCATTTGAAAAAAGGAAGTTACAACCTAAATACTATTTAGTCAAACTTTGATAACTCAAACCATGACTTACCAGAAAAAATGGAGTTATCAAGACTTCGGCTTATTAAATAAACTATGTATGCACTATTACATGTGTATGTATTTATTTGTATAAACATATGTATAATTTTTGTTGTTATATTCGTGGGTAAATTTTAATCTTTGCAATTCCAGACATAGTTAAATACCAATTTAAACCATTTTAAACTGCTTTGTCTAATTAAGTTGGGGTTTTAGTCTTGGCATTCCAAGTTGGTCCATTATTGTCTTTTGTAGTTATAATTGTTTGCTTTTTGAAATAAAACTTCTTTGGGGCGATGTATTTTTAAGGTTAAATTTATCGTCGCACAATCTATTTCAATTCCACTAATTGATTGTATATCATCCTGCATCTTTTTTGCGTCAAATGCATATGAATTTGACGCGAAAAAGATAGATACGTAAAATGGATGAGTGGAATTGAGATAGAGCAACATGAACAACTCAAATTTGACAATTAATTGTCAGTCTTAGATACAGAACCCATATCAACATATAGGTATATGTATAATTTTATGCATTGGCTACCTGTAACAGATTTATTAAAAATTAATCTTATTAAGCCTAATAGATATGACCATGCGGACCGTTTCCCGGATTCTGTAATTTGTCATGTTATGTTCTGGACTAAGGCTATCAGGTTCTGTTATTTGCTAATATCAAGTGTAGGTTATGTTATGTTTACTATTTTACTGTAAAAAATTGCACAAATTCTGATCACGTTTTGATCGTTTGTAGTTGCGTTCGTTTTATGGATAAATTTAGAAAAGTGCCATAAATACAATGTAATTGAACATCTTAATTTGCTTACATACCACTAAGCGCCAGCACAACCCAATTTTTTTTTTTTCAAAAATCATGTACGTTTGAAAAATCGCAACCTTAAGCTTGAGATAATTTATGACTTAAATCACTTATTTTAAAATTGATTTATGACCTCTGTTTTGAAGATTACCTATTTTTGTACCATAAATCTGATAAATACTGTAATAAGTTTCTATCTATTAATACTACTATAAGTATCCCTGTATTTTTCTTTCGATTTCTCCTACAAAGTGACTACAATATTACTATTATCTTAACGAATTGAGCACGAAAAGGCTAAAGAAGTTTTACTTCATTACATTGTTTATGTAAATATCATATTTCCACTTCTTTTATAAGTAAACTTTTTATCAATGGATAGTGTTTAGTGGCAATCCTTAACTACGAACTACCCTCGTTGTTAAGGATTGCCTCAGAATTCGACTTATCAAATGTGTTGTTAAATATTCTGGTCGAATTATCGAGTCAAATTTACACATAATTCTCACTCTGCATGTTATGCCAACCAATTTGATTCGAGTTATCGCTGTGTATATATAATTTATATATATATATATATATATATACACAATAATATTTAATTGTCAGTTAACTTACAGTTAAATCTGGCAACCGTGGAAATCTCGTATTAATGTGACGCTCGTCTTAAACGTTGGTGTAACTTAAAAATTAATCAAATTATCTTTACATATGTCAGTTGAAAACTAAAAGTTACAAGAACATGTTGGCGGTAAAATCAAATATAACGTTTAATATACAAGATATTTTATATTTTCTTCTTTATTATGTTATAATTTTATACAATTAATTAATGTTCATTGAAAATGATATTTATATATCGAAACCGGTCTGTATATTACTTTGCTGAAAATTAACCGTAAATATTTACGTTTGTTGTATGGATTAAAATTGCAGAGATTGAGCTGAAAAATACAAGATGAATTTACTTTTCCAACAAAAACTTTTCTGCCACAAGCATTACAACTTTTCGACAGATCGAATTCTTATAGATGGGCCTAAACCACCTATTGAAAATAGTTACAAGCGTCCACAACATGTAATAAATTCGTCAAATCATTTCATTATACCGTTTGTTTACGGAATTTCCGTACATAGACCAAGCGTTCGGCTCGATTCGGCCTAGGGAGGGGACAGACGAAGCCAAGCCGCCAGGCGCTAGTTCTATTGTACTCATGCAGACTGCGGCGTGGAAACAATAATTTGCTCAGTAATAATATTTAACATCGACATTTTTCTTTTTTGTTTTTCCGCCGGTCTCTTGCTCACAGTTTTGCAACGCAGCAATTATTTTTTGGACCATTAAAGACAGCTGGTTTTCTTTTCTCTCTTTTTTCCGGTTTCCTTTTTTGTTTTTTGCCGTCTTCT